>JAHWFP010270183.1:28300-58060 GCA_023313725.1 Lithobius niger | reverse complement strand
CCCCCCCCCCCCCCCCCCCCCCCCCCAAGTCCTTGGTCTGAAAAGAAGTCGTACTTACTGGCATCGTGTTTTGGTATATCTATTCCCATAATGATGGGTCTCCTCCTTCTCAGGTACTCCATCAACCGACGTCCATTAGAGAGCGAAGCAATATTCACGAAAGAGGAAGCAACTGGAAGTCGGCACGTCTTTCATAGTAGCGTAAGTCAATTTCGGAGGGTCGTCTCGATTATCCAGTGATTGGGATTGCCGTTCTTTCCACAAGCTCAATGTTTTTAACTTTTGTCATCGAGACTGACTGGTTTCCTAGATCCGTTGTTCCATTCGTCTCCTTGTTGATTTGATGAAGAATGGCTTCTATGGTAGATCTCTGCTACTTCTTTGAAGCTCATCAGATAAAAATGCTTGAGGTGATCGTCAAATTTCGAATCTCGCTCAATGTGTGGGCCAGGTGATATTTTCTGGAGTAATGGTGGTAGCATCTGCGTTTTGGCAAGTTGTATTCAAAATACGGCAACTAGTGTCTTCATTTGGCGAATGGAGACTTTGTCTTGATGCTTAAACTCTCTTTTAATCGACTAGTGTCTGCGTTTGGTCTTGGTAACTGTGATGCGGATGACAAGGGCGAAACGAATACGTTTTCAGCAAGCGAAATAGCAGAAACTTCTGCTTGTTTGGGGCTCCATTCTAGTGAACGGTTGACACCCAGGCCTAGAACAATTTTTACCAATTGATCATTTAATATCAATTAGCTCTCACCCACAAAGATCTCTAGACAGACTGTTTCGCCCTTGTTTGGGCTCGTCAGTAGAGAATACTTTAAAGATGAGAGCTAGGCTGCGCTTGCGTAGCCTAGCTCTCATCCACAAACTATTCTCTACTGACGAGCCCAAACAAGGGCGAACCAGTCTGTCTAGAGATCTTTGTGGGTGAGAGCTAATTGATATTAAATGATCAATTGGTAAAAATTGTTCTAGGCCTGGGTGTCAACCATTCAGTAGAATGGAGCCCCAAACAAGCAGAAGTTTCTGCTATTTCGCTTGCTGAAACCGTATTCGTTTCGCCCTTGTCATTTTCCCTAGCAAGCGAGGCCTAGCTCTCATCCACAAAGTATTCTCTACTGACGAGCCCAAACAAGGGCGAAACAGTCTGTCTAGAGATCTTTGTGGATAAGAGCCAACTGATATTAAGTGATGCAGATTTTCGTCTATTTTCTTTGAAGGCACTGACGAGTGATGCTGGTCGTAAAATTCGTATCGAGGTAGTCGATCTCTCGATTTTTCCTTCGGAATTACAAATATATGATTCGTATGATGTCAGTCGTATCAATTGTATGATGAACTGCGTTGAATTCTTGAATTGGGGTATGGCGACTGTGTTTAGGCATCTGGTCAGGCATATGGCATCAGGCATCTGGCTTCTGGCATGTGTTAAGTGACGAACATCGATCTGAATTGTTCTGTTAGCTTCTGACTTGATTCTGTTTATTTGCTTCTGACGTCAGGCATCTGGCATCAATTGTCTGATGTCTGGCAACTGTAAGTGATGACCGTCTATCTCCGTTGTTCTACTAGCGTCAACTGCACTGGTGTAACTACGCTTGCTTGACTTGATTTACTAGATCTTCTGGTACTGTAATCTTTCCTTTCTGCGATGCTTCTATATGAGCTTTGTTTTCCTGAAGGTATTCTACTGACGATCGTTGATTGGCTACGATACGATGTCAATTAGCTGAGGATTCATGTTAAGGAATCCGCAAAATTCTTTTGTGGGTGGGTCTTGCGTATGTTGATGAAGACATACGGCGAGCTGAAATCCGCGATGGTCGACGGAAATTTGGTTGGCTTCAACCTGTATGCTGGCTGGGGCCCATGACTCCACAAGTGGTGTCTCCATGTTGAGGAGACTGGCAAACGGAACAAAGTATATGATGATTGCGTTGTTCAATTCGCCTCCATGTTGCCTTCCAAATGGGGTTCTACACTGGAAATATGTTATTCAACGCTGTCAACATGTATAGCGATATATTTCGTATCAACATGTATTTCGTACTGTTCTGCATCAATTGAAACTCTTCTAAAGGCACTTAGCATCATAGCAGGTGGGTTCTCCGTTGCTTTGTGGGAAGCTATGATTGATAACGTCGTGGCGGCCATACTGCTGAGACCTATCAGCACCGGAATTTTCTGTAGGCAAAAAATGACCTTGGCGTAGACCTTCCTGTAAAAAACTTTCATCAAGAGAAAGTCTCTTTTCCTGTCTCCCAATTTCCTGTTGATCACACCTCTTCCAAGAATTGAGAAAACTTGATTTCGATCGGAGTACGACACTGACCAAAAGACACGTCACCGTTTTGAAATCATATTTTAGGCATATCCATGCCTATTACCCAGTTTTAAATGGCGGCCACGTTTCCCAAATATGATTCCTTTCCCATCCCGAGATCTCGGCAGCACACACAGGAAAGTTGAGTGGTAGTAAGACACCTGAGGTAAGTTGGACACGAAAAGAGCGTATTTTAACGAAATAGCTATAATAAAGAGTATTTTCAGATTCAAGTGAAAATCACAACTTCCACATACATCTAAATCTTTAAAAACGTGTTTAAAAAAATACTGTACAAAATTCAACATGAATGGACTCGAGGAAAGCCAATTACTGCTCTTCAACCTCATCTTGCTGAAAATGTGATTTCGTATTGCCACGATTTGATCTAGGTAGTAAAGTTACACTACAGATTTCCCTGGAGATAGGCACGTCGCACGATTGAAACAACTCTGGATTTTTCCAGAGTAATACTGTATTAATAAGACTACTGAGCATATTTTTTTCCTCCACAGCAAGCCTAAGCTGATGAAATAAATGAAAGCCCGGTTTAAAAACCTGCCTAGTGCTGCTGAGCATAAGTAATTACCATAAACTGCGTATTATATGCCCATGGACTTATGCAGCTAATGTGGAAAAAATTGGAAATGGCCTTAAAAAAAAGCATAACCTATTTTTTATGCTGGGCCGATACCAACTACTGATACTGAAATCAGGATCGGCAGATAAAATCCTGATAAATCGGCAATAAACCAAATCCAAGATATTTTCACTTCTCTTCAACTAAATTTGATGTTTGAATGCACCATTTTAAAGGTTTTTTTGCCAGCCTTCCAATGGTCCAAACTGCAAGTAGCATTCTATTACCGTAAATCGTGTATTAAAAGCCCAGTTGAAGCTAAAGCCCACCTCTTAAAATGCTGCAAAGTCAAAATCATGGAATATGGAGTTAGAGCCCACCCCTCCAATTGTCGTTTTTCTACGAAAAATTACCTAAAAGTTATACGATGTGAATAAAGATAGTACTGCTTGCTATGTTTACTGGCCCCTTCTCCCTCCCTGTAGTAATAGTGAACTCTTCCGTTAGCTCCTAGCACCTGCAGAAGGCATCTCTCACCTAAGCCTCCTCCCTTCTTCACAGCAATTAAAAGGATGTAAAAATTGGTCTTTCAGAGATCGTTCAAAAGCTTCGAATTTTCTGTAATAGATGTCCAGAAAGGTTAGAAAATTGATAATGCTTGATTTAAAGCCCTCCCCCCTATTTTTGTCAAATTAACTGCAGAAGCCCATGGGCGTTTAATCCACGATTTACGGTACGTACTGATTAGAATTTACAAGGCAAAATGTTAAATTTTTACTGGTATTTTGCTTTTTTAAATGATTTTAGCATATGAAATATTATTTTAAATCAATGTATTTTTTATTTAAAAAATAATTATATTTATTTACGCCCATGCTTTATTATGCAATGATTGCAAAAGTATTTTTTTTTTATAAAGACATACTTCAGTATTAAAGTTAAGTTAGTTGGGAACTGGGATCAGTTATTGGGGATTTGGTATCCGTAATAAAGCTGTTCGGCCTAGCCTTACTAATACGTTTAATGTGGTAACAAAGTGGGAAAAAATGTGAATTCAGTAGAAATACTAGATGTAAAAAATAAAAATAAAGTTTTATGTAGAAACACATACTTATTTCAGGTTAAATATAAAGCTAAACAAATTTTTTCTTCAATATTGACTCAGTATCGGGACTCGGTATCTGCAGATTTTCCGCTTCGAAATAGGTATCGGATCAAATCGATCGGATCGGTTTGGCCCAGCCTTACCTATTTTCTAACATAACTTCTGTCCAGGGAGGGAGTTTTCTTTATCACGGAAGCGTTGGCATTTACGAAATCATTCTCCTGCGTGACCTGGATTCAACCAAGCATTAACAAGTCTTTATTCGACTTTATTCACAAATTTAGTCTATTAGATCATCATTCCTCCAAAATTAAACATAATTCATTGTTAAAACTTATATCTAAACCACTAAGGCTGCACCGATACCAATAATGGATCGGATCGGTTGCCGATATTTGCGGTATCGGTGTCGGATCATTATCGGCCACTTTTGCAGAATTATCAATAACTGTGGAACCGTTCGAGATAATGACATGCGGTTTGCGGCGATTTGCTCAGGAAATCGCTGCGTATCTTTCTAGCTACATTTTAATTTTTGTTACTATGTAAATTTTTTTTTATTTTACATTGGACTTCTGCACAAAACCACACTACTTATGAAAAAAATTGGGGGTACAATTTTGGATATCGGTACTTTTGTCTGCAAAATTATTAAAACCGGTTCAGTATCGGGATGAGATCGGTAAAGTTGGTGTATCGGTCAACCTTACTAACCACACAAACTTTTGTCACTACAGGCTTGGATATGATCGCACGCTGCAACAGCAATAAAGAAACCAAGAGAGAATGATCGCTCGTCTGCCTTCCTGGAGAGAGTGGCCGTTCATCTTCTGTCTAGGAGTAAGTGATCCACATATCCCGATGCCAACTTGCAGAAAATGGCGGCAAAAACATTCCAATTGTGAATTGTGTTGGATAAAATGTTAATTTAGTTAAATGTATGAAGTTTTAAGTTAATTTTACAGCAGAAAAATTATTTAATGGGATAAAAAGTTGATTTAGTTAATGTATGAAGCTTTTAGTTAATTTTGCAGCGCAAAACCGACAATTTAAGGAGTGGGTTTTAGCTTCGCTAGGGCATTTAATACACGATTTATGGTACTGCCAATTTAGTCCTTGAAAAAATCAGGTTTTAAATAATTAGGGGAAAAAATCAATCAACTCTTAGTTAACATCGAGAAGAGTTTGTCTACCAACAACAGCATTTACAGGGAATGATTGGCCTTTACACAGTTCAAATAATTCTAGGGTTAAAGGTCTGTTGGCTCAGAAACACTCGGCACGGTTAAGAACACCACAGCTCAGCTCGGGGTATTGCACAGTACCAAGTTTCTTGGTATACTGAGCATTATCTATCATGCTCTGATCTGTTCGTCTTGACTTAGCTGCTTGAGGTTAGCATAAATTTGGAATTGAACGAATGCCAAATTTTTCCCTTATTAGCTAGAACACTTACACATCACAGCAGTGGATTACAAACCTTCTAATATACTGTCTGCACGAGCAAAATACACATATTCAAAGATACACATCGCAGGAGGATCATTATTGGGTCGTGGCACAATCTGTAAAGTTCTGACACCAGTTCTACTAAGTTCAACAATTTCTCCTGGTTCTACTTCACGATAGTATTTGGCACCAATCGACTGAAATGCACATGACTCTGATGATATTACCCAACCATCTGGCTCATTCAGTGGCTTATCTGAAATAAGAAATAATGGTTACTTTTGGTAGCTAGGTTAAGTTGAAATTCATGTTTTCACCTTTCACACCAAAGGCGGATTGTGCCCTGTAGCCAAAAGTGTGCGACGCTCGGCATGCGTCACAGAAATTTCTTCC
This sequence comes from Lithobius niger, assembly GCA_023313725.1. Taxonomy (NCBI): domain Eukaryota; kingdom Metazoa; phylum Arthropoda; class Chilopoda; order Lithobiomorpha; family Lithobiidae; genus Lithobius; species Lithobius niger. Next base: position 52,208 of record JAHWFP010270183.1, on the reverse strand, counting down.
CAACAGAATAAATTTGAATACACATAAAATAAAAAAGTAATAATAATGCTAATAATAAACTAACTTACAAAAACAGAAAAATTTTAAGTTAGTTTCAGGGTCACTTCAGTAGATCGAACTTGCAGCAAAGAACCAAAAAGCTTCACGTGTAGGCTTTTCTTCATACGGCCTTTCACATTGTCAGTTAATAGGAACCCCAGCAAAAGTTGCACATACTGTATAGTGCCAGCAGTACGAAAATATGAAGAAAACTCACGCTTTTGAAAATCATGTTGCAGAAGCCCGAGAAACTTTCTGCTACTAGGCAGCATTTCCTGCTCGCATTGCCCAGCATGCAATTATGGAATTGGACCTCGGTTCTATTTCGTTTATTTTTGAAACCTCAAGAAATAATTCATAGAGACAAGTCTTGGACGTTTGTATTGCCACGCTATACGTGAATTTGCAACACAAATATTTGCTAAGAGAGTTTATACTAATCAAAAGCAAAAGTTACAGAACCGAGTAGGCGATATTAATTTGAACATCGACATTCTGAGGTGGACTGGTGAGTCTCGTGCCCAATCAGAAGTTGGTGGCCAGGACCACCTTTCTGTATAATTAAGGATCAAAGGCCAGTCACGATTACCCATCTTCCTGACTTTGCTACTCCGTCGCCGACTGTGACACCCTACTCTGGGAAACTTTAAAAAAAAATTTTTTAATCTTTAAATTCTGTAAAATGCTGTATGCAACAAATTTCAACAGTCCTGTTCCATCAGAGTTACGTCATGGCAAACTTCTGATGCAGCCCAATGACACACATATATGTCATGTAAAAATGTCAAACACCAGGTTGGTTCAACGGTTCAACTGATACCAAATGTCAGCAGATCACCACTTCCTGATAGCATGCAACTAGAACGTTTGTTATTATGCTTTAGGGTGATAAAATCCCACAAGAGCGGTAAAAAACTTTGGTGGTGTGCCGATACCAATTTCCGGTGCCGATCCTTCTGATACCATCTGTTGATTCCACCGATACCGATACCAGGGCAAATTTAACCATGCACTGTAGTAAGTTTCTGGGCTAGTTTGGCTTATAATTTTCCTTCAACTGGTTGCCTAGAGTAATTTTTACATTGCTACCCACCTCCCAACCAAAATTTATTCACATGAAAATGTTATCTCTTCCACCACCCTTCCAGTAAAAAAATTATACTCGGGTTATAATAACGGCACACTAAATAAATTGTGATCGTGATCAACATCCATGGACAGATTTAGTTCTTTCGCGTGGTGATTGGAAGTGAGAGCACGGAAGAACATGGTAAGTGAAACAAAACAAACGAGCGATGATATTAGCTTGGGTAAATTATTTGGGCTTGTAAGTTTTATTAATTCATATTTGGTTAACTCATTCCGAACAGATTAATTTAGAGTTAGGCTTCAGTTGGAAAGGATTTTTTTCGGGAACCAATTTTGATGGAATCTGCTTGGAATCTGTGGAAATTTTCCGATTCCGAGTCCGATACCCTGGAATCAGCAGATTCCAAGGTATCGGAATCGGAATCTGCACATCACTAAAAAACTTACAATCCACACCACTAGATGACACCACCTTTCAGTTGCAACAAGTTATAGTCATCAGTGCGTGACATATACATATGTCATCAGGCCCTGGACAGATCATGACATATATATATACGACGTTATACGTTATTGGACTTTGAAAATACTGTAGCAGTTTTTGCTCCGATACTTCATCTCATGAAAACAAAGTTCTGGAACAATAATATACACAATTTCAGAAATAAAGAATACTATTACCAGTATTCCTTGCAAATCTGACACCTGAGAGGACTGGAGACACTCGCAATCCAGCATCACACAGGGCCCCTCAAACCCGAGAATCCTTTTTGACGATTTTAAGTACACCTACAGATCAGTAGGACCGTAAGCCAAACAACAACCGGAGGTAGGGATGTGCGATACTCGAAAAATTCGACCCGAGCCGCGTACGCAACATGTACTCGAACTCGGCTCGTCGCTTGCATCCATACTCGGAAAACTCGAATCCGGTGAAAATGTGATAATGTCACCAATTTCTGACCGTTTTTGTCGTTTAAATACACCAAATTCATCGCCGCGATGAAAGCTTTCCAGTGGTGCAAATTAAAAGCCATTAGCTCAAACCATTTCAAAGTTATGTCCTAAAGACTGGAAAACCAGTTGTACACGTTGACCCACACAGTCAGTTAAGCAGCATCGTAGTTGTTATTACACTAACAAATAAAATATACACTTGCAAAATATGAGTGTCCACCAACTACTCGAACTCGGCTCGAACTCGATTCTTCTGTTGCAGACTCGGCACGATTCGATTCGTTTTAAAATTATTCTACTCGCACACCCTAACCGGAGGCCATGCCTTTTTGGAACGCAGTGTTCAAACGATGAGGAAAATGTAGAAAGTAGTTTTGAAGATTGTAGTAGTGCCTGATGAAGACAGACATTCCCAGTTTGTTGAAGATTTACAAGGAATACTGGTAATAGAATTCTCTATTTCTGAAATTGTGCGTATTATTGTTCCTGAACTTTGTTTACATCATTGGACCTTTTGTTATCTATAAATTTATGCATAAATGCAAGAAATTTAAGACAATCATGTATTTTGTGTATCTCTATATATTCAATGAATTATCATATGTTTGAATATCAATACGATTATTATTCTTAAATACAGCATGTTCTCAAAAGCTATACGCATGAATTAGAAAACTTGGTTTTGCACTCAATAATCGCATTGCGAGTAAATGCAGAAACGGATCCTTTAAATAAAATATGGAAGAGCTGGTTGAGTTGAAGAATGTAACCACTGTAACATTGCACAAGATAAAGATCATGGGAGCAGCTCACGGACCAATGGGATGGCGACAGGGATGTGCAATACTCGAAAAATTCGAGCCGAGCCGAGTATGAAACTTGTACTCGAACTCGGCTCGCTGCTCGCGTCCATACTCGAAAAAGTCGAATCCGGTGAAAATGTGATAACTTCGTCAATTTTTGACCGATTTTGACATTCCAATATACCAAATCGATCGTCTCGGCGAGAGCTTTCCAGTGGTGCAGATTAAAAGTCAATAACTGAAAGCATTTTCACGTTATATCCTTAAAACTGAAAAACCATGACCCACACGGTCAACAAAGCACCATCTTTGTTCCTATTATCTTAACAAATTACAGAGAAACTTGCAAACAAAATATTTCCGTCAAATACTCGAACTCGGCTCGATACTCGATTCTTCTGTTGCAAACTCGGCTCGGCTCGACTCGACTCGAATTAAAAATTTTCTACTCGCACATCCCTAGATGGCGTAGAATAAAAGTGGGCGGAAAGCATATAATTAAGCTGTCATGTACCTTGAAGGGTCTTAAATAGCCATGACCATATATGGAACTAGAGGTGCGGCAGTAAAATGATCTGCAAGGCTAGCGCAGTGATGAGTTGACAGGTCCCGAAATTTAATTAAAGATAAGAAGCAGATAGTCTGCAGCATATAAGGAGCATATGTCAGAGTAGCTCAAGTGAGAATTTCAGTAGACTTGGTGAGGCAAGTCAGCGAGTTTTTTAGGTACGTAGCCATACGCAGTCAGTAACACTGGGCTTCCCGTCGCCTGGCAACCGTTCATGATTGCAATCACTTGAGTATCTTTTATTTAATCTCTAGTTAATATATATTGAACTGAATATAGTATAGCGAAATAATATGACTATATATATATAAATATATATATACATATTTATATTTAATGACATTGGAATATAGTGTTTATCCTACAATTATTGGTCCATGAAATGCCCTCCGATCTAGCCTAATCACATCGCCATTGAATTTGAATTGCTTGAATGTACTTGATTTGATTTCGAATATTGGCTTGTATCAGAACTAACCAAGTGAAGTTGAATCCATTGTAATTTAAGAAGGAATACAGAGAACGTTAATCAATATCTGTGTCTGTTAATTATATTAGCTTTAAGTATTCAAGTGTTATTACTTTTGTCAACCTGATCTTTTATTCGACTAATCCTTCTACAATGGGTCAGGATAATCAGATAACACTTTGTATAGATGCTAGCCATCTTGGATTTTCACTGATGTCAGGAAAACTGAGGTTTTATCGTAATATAACGCACAACAAGAAATTGTTCATGCACAGTTCCATTATTAGTCGATTATCTTGTGAAATAGTGTGAATTTAGTGAGAATTAAGGCCTATTTTTACTATGACGTATATACAAGTGATTGGGCTGCGGTAATATATTTAAAATAGCCCAGTGATGTATATATATATGTCACAACATCTTAACATATTCTTGTAATAGGCTTCACTTGTTCATAATGCCTACATAAGAAACAAATGCCAGAACATGTAATCTTATTGTATCCACACCTTGGGCTGTGGATACGGATTGAAAAAAAGCCCTCGGCAGCCTAGGTTCATTATTTATAAATTTTAACTTGATGAGGATACCTTCATACCTAATGGTCCTCCAGGAAGCATTAATTTTCCTAAGCACAAAGGCCGGTTACCGTACGGATCTCGTACGCCAAAGATTTTATTTCCATGTAGAAGCACAAGAGAGTATGCCATCGGTGCTTCTCGCATAAAAGCCTTTATCCTGGCCGACCAATCAGGGCCTTCTACTTCTTCTTCTGGAGGTGGCAGAGAGAGTAGCTGCGTGATCAATTCACTATCGGTGTTGGTCGATAAACCAACGCCCTTCTGTAACACCTAAGAACAAAGCCTTCATTAGTCAGAATACGCAACCCATTGCTATCAAGCTGCAGTAAAACTCAAAATTTCAGGAAACAATAAAATCTTACCGAGTTTCTCAGCATCTTTGCATTTGTTAGCTCTCCATTATGACCTAGAGCCAATAGTCCATGAATAGTATGGATAATAAAAGGCTGTGCATTGACAAAATCAGTTCCACCTGCCGTCGAATACCTTGTGTGACCAATGCCAAGATTACCTTTACAGGAGAAAGAGTGATTTGATTAAAAAAACGAATGCCAAGGACTTGTCGATAAAGTCAGAGAAACTTCACAAAAATAAGTTTGTATTTTTAATTTGAATGTGAGCGTATTGTGAGTGATTTTTCCTAAAGTCAGAAAAATAAACGAACAAGTCCTACTATGAAAATATTTTGAGGGATGAATGCTAGGTTCTAGTACCCAGTTTTTTTTTATTTACTGTATTGGCTCACATATAAGCCGAAATATTTATGTCCAAAAAAAGCAATCTGCGATTTATATGCGTACACGGTGATAATTTTGCTAAATATTGACCGATTTTGACGTTCAAATACACCATTCTAACAGCTCAAAATGTTAATGTCATTCCGATGCTTCAAATAATGTGTCACGCCCACTCGGAATTTATAAACGAAGGTTACTACTCCCTCTACGTTAAACAAGAGAGTGGTAGTGAGCAGAGCATGGTTCCGTCATCCATCGACCTCACAAGCATACAAGTCAAAGGTAACAAGTCAAGAAAAAAGAAGAATGGTCACGCAGTGAAAAGTCTAGATAAAGTCTAGTCTAGTCTGGCACACTTTGGCGTCACAAGGCCCATAACCTTTAGGAAGATACAAATAGAACTGGTGAGAGCAGAACAAATATAAGTAGGCAATCTTAACATCAAAGATGCGGAGGGTATACTCCTTAAGTTGCACACCGGCTAAAATTAAGTGCAGGGTATCAACGCGTAAAACAGGACTGGATTTCAAATCATACTCACAACAAGACCACACCTGGGGGTCACAGGCCACGAGTCTCACTTTGTAGTTCTGTAGGGGCCCATCCTTATTGTACTTTTTGGCATATAACCATTTTGTAGGGAGGATCTTAGCATCGGCGGGCCTATTCACTAGCTTCCACTCCTTCAATTCCTCAAAAGCCGCCAATTCTCTGTTTCATAGCAGCTTTTCACTCCTCTCTACATATCAATAGTAAAGCCTCGGTATAATGTGAAGGTATCTGCTCATCCAACATTACAGCACTGCAGGAACCCCACTCTTGGCACCTAGTGGGGTAGATAAGCCTTCTCGTGGGCCTACCCTTAGTCATCTTCCTCTTGAGCCCGCAGACAGTTGGTGCACGGATGCCCAAATGTATCGGTGGGCTTCTAAAATAAATACTACTGGAGTAGGAAGGGGCTGTAACAGGTAAGGAGCTAGTGCCCAAAGTCACCTCACAGAGATTTGTAATAGACTCATGGGTTTCTCGATAAATGGAACCGGGGAACTACACAAGAGTGCCGTATTATCAGGCTGTGGAGAATCCCACTCTAAGGTATCATCCGGTCAAGTCTGCGGAACGTCGTCGTGGTCCAAAAAAAATTGGGTGGTGTGCTGGTATTTCTGTTCACACCCAAAAAAGATGCAAACAGTATTTTGTAGGAACGGAAGTGGTACAGGAGGCTCCCAAGACTCAACTAGAAGTAACATGTCGTGTACTCAGGATATGATACTGTGAAGTCATGGCATCGGTGTAGTTTGTTGTGTGCTTCTGGTTCTCTGGAGGGGATAAGTTTCTGGGATTCGTCCACTCGTGTTCTCTACATTTTCTTGCGCCAGCATATGATGGCACTTTGACTAAGGCATGATAATTCCACTTCAGTAGGATTGGGCGTTGCTTAACCATCGGAGGGAGTACGCGTCGTCATACGTAAGGGCGAAATGTCGTAGCATATGGTCACCAAACGCTCTACTGCTAAGTGATGGAAAAGAGGGGTAGACAATCGGAAAACGTCACGATTGTGGCGTACCAGGTCGGTTAAATGTTGGGCGGAAAGGGAAGAGCCGGGTGTAAGGGCTAATGGGCCCCGTATCAGAATCAACGAGATGTGCAATGATACATCGTGGACAGTTGAAGGCCGTTGTGGACAAATTTCGGCCAAATTTCTATTGTTTCGTCAATTTTTGACCGATATTGACATTTCAGTATACCATTTTAATCGTCTCGACGAGACCTTTCCAATGATGGAATAGCCAGAACAGTAGGGTAAATAACTGAAAAGTTATTCAATAAAAATCAATAAACATGTTGGTAACCACATGATAAAAACAGACCAGCTGTAGACAACTTTTTTCCCGTCAACTGGTGTCGCAGACAGTGGCAGAAAATTATGCTTCTGGGCTAATGGGTCACAAACCATAATGGATAGAAGAAAAATGTGAATTCTACCCGAAGGTACTGCTGACTTACGCCTATGTGGAAAGCGGCGTGACCAAACAACCACACGCATAAATGGAAAAAAAGGAAGAGAATAAATACAACAAAAGGGCAATGGTATAACAGTCGTGTGAGTAGAGGCAACAATACATACGGTAAAAGTAAGCACAACTTTTCCACAGACACAAGGGAGGAAGTGACAAAAATGGAAAGGGGACAGGTATTACTCTAACAAATTATTACAAATCGTAGGGTTCCCAAACTCCGAACGGTAAATACGCATAACAAGGGAGAAAGGAATCAGGAAATATTCACAGGCAGACCTATTACGTACAGTTGTATTATTCATAAAATCTAAGTGAAGGGAAGAAAGCAGCTCAGCTGTGAAGGAATATAATGGCTTACCTTTTAACTTGGACAATATTTCATCATTAAAAATGGTGCTGACAAGTCCAGATCCTTTGTGACTTGACATTTTTTTAGAATTCAGGCCTTGGCTGGTTACAATACCAGCACTTTCTTGTCCTCTGCAAAACAAAATTCAACAAACAAGTAGGCTACTAGGGACAGACTGATAATCAGCTCTGCATTGGCGAACGGTCGGATGAATATTTGAATGTTCGTTCGTTAAAATTATATTCAAATAGGATTGTGTCCCATTCCGATATTTGCCAAACAAAAATTATATTTTTATGTTTTTTTACATTTTATTTTTATAATTTTGAGTTTAAGTTTTTTGAGTTTTCTCGTGGGCTTCTTGAGTCCCAGCCACCACTATGCTTTCATCCCTCCTATAGTGGAATTGGTCCATGCGTTTTGATTGAACATTTGTCATTGGAAGGCGGGAGGAGATTACGGACGTGCATTGCCGTTTTCCTTAAAATATGTAAGAAGTAAAAACTAACGAATGGGAAATCGCTACTTAGTGTATTCAAGCTACCAGTACACCTTCGGAAAAAAATATTTAGCTGTGCTGGTTTCATTCTGAATCGATTACTAACTGTGTTAAAACCAGAAAATGTTGATATGCTATATTTTTTTAAAGGGAGTAGCTGAAATTTATGAATAACTAATTTTCGTTTATTTTTTTTTGGGGGGGGGTTTGTTACACGGAAAAACAAATTCACAAAAAATTTGTTTTTCAATAAAATATTCAATATTTTTGTGTTAAATTCGAGATTTTTTTTTAATATCAAATGCATTTTTTCCTTATTCGTCTGACCCCTAGTATTAGCATTGTCCTATAACCCATGGGCCTTTAGCGGAATCACAAAACTTTCAACAAACAGGCCAACTAAATACAGTGAAAATGAATCCTCAAGTTCTAAACGAGCATAAAATATCAAAAAGTACTTAAAACATTAACTAGGCATCCTTTTAGGGACACTCTAATTTCACAAAAAATTATTACATTTGAAACTATGTGCTTAAAACAAATACTAGCCTTTAGTAAGGGCTTGCATATTTGGTAAACCTATGACAATTAAAACTAGGGCTGTCAAGGACCAGAGACTGGATTTTTAATATTTCTTGCAAATCAAAAAAGGAAAATACGGATTTGTAAAGTTTTCAAGCACCAGCACAAACCTTGGAAAACTGAGGATACGTGGAATAAGGCAAGCTTTGCAGATTTGACGAAGTGCACTGCTAGTCCAACGCTTGAATGAATCAGCACGTGGAGAGCAATTTTTTAGCCCCATAAAGAAAAGCTTTCTGGCACTAACAGTTTTTTTTAACGGTTTCTCCGATGTGATGTTAATGTGGTGCTGCTGCGGTAAGCAGAGTTCGTATGACCAAATCCAAAAAAAATTGCCAGCTTTTGCCAGACTTTTCCCGGCTCAGTGGTTCGTGTTACCATACAAATTTTTCAAGTTCCATAATTCCATTAAAAATGCTGAAATATTAAAGTTATATATGCAATACTGCCGATGCTTGCAACCAAATAGTCGGATATGTGGAACATGCGCAATCATCGTCAATCAGAAAGAGAAAACTGACATGGACTTAATTAATCAAACATTTTTCTTTTTGGTTCAAATGATGAAACGTAGATCAGAACGAGAGCTCAAGGCAACTGAAGGAAAAGAAAATTTAACCGTAGTAGGCTAATTCCGTAATTTGATTCCTTCAAATTAAGACGGAAGAAAACTCCATATTTTTCATCCTGATTTAACAATCAGTCAGAATTCCATACTTTTCAAGTCTCGGAAAAAACCCTGACTAAATTCCACACTTTTCCAGATTTTCTAGCTTGCGTACAAACTCTGGGTGCGATAAGTAAACTCTCCGTTCAAACATACAAGCATTGATAAGGTTCTACTACATGGATTACATCAGTCTGCAGTTACTCAATGCAGATAATTCTTGAGGTAGTCCAGAACGATAATTGTTTAGAACCATTCAGTACTTGGTGGTCCCTTTTACCAGTTTTGGTTTTTGATATATCACTTTTATTTTTTAATTGTGTTATTAGATTCAACTCAACCAGCCTTCACGTCAACAAGAGCATGAGTGGCCATTTTTCTAGTATTTTAATTTCGTATCACTTTCATTGAGTGGCCTAACTATCCTTAACTTAGTCACCGCTTTATCAATTTTTGGTTTTGTTTTAATATTTTTTTTATTTAGTTCATATCACTCGTTTGTGAGGCCGAACCATTCTCAACTTGGTGGTGTCATTACCAGTTTTTGGCTTTGTATTGACATTTTGTTTTTCGTGAATTGGACGTAGACACAATTTCTTTGGCAAAGCTGTTTAGACTTGTGATGACACACTAGCGTGTGTGCAGATAAGCATGTCAGTATACACATTGTCATTGTCCAAACTTTGGCCGTTCAATCAGAGAAGATTTCGACAATAGGCTACTAACAATGGTTACAACAATACTTTCGTACTTACGCGCCCTCTTACGCCATTCCTGTTACACCCCCAGGCTGTAAACCAGAATAGGTATGCAGTTCGTACCATACTGCAGCCTTTCATCGAATTTCATAGCTGGAAGCCTCCCCGCTATCTCGGTATCGCTGAATAATCACCCTATGGGATTTAACATGGGGATGAGAGGATTAGAATTAGTAACTAGAAACTACAAAACATATTTGCAATGTTATTGAGGGTCATACTTGCATTGAAAGTCACTTAGCTGACATTCCTGCAAGAGTTAATTTTTGTCAGCTCTCCATTTTACCATAATTTAAGCATTTGTACTGCATTATTATTTTGCCCCAAGTTCCTCAAATATGCCCAACTATGCTTCAGGATATATGACACTTACGCTACGGCGTCGCGCTACGTCCTGGACAATTAAATTGATGTGATGTTTGTTGCCAATCTTGTCTAGCGTGTCTCCAGATCATGTTAAAAGGCAGCCAAGCTGTGAATTGCTTCGCCCTTCAATGGAGTGATACCCCCAGACCGAAATAACAGTCATGTTAATCCCACTGATTAACTAAAGTTCAATGTAAAACTTGCCCATAGTTACTTTCGTACCAACGTCAGACTGTGGCACTTATTAACCACAGGGGTCAGTTACGCGGTCCATTGCTCGTTCGCTTCACTTACTCCGCTCGCTAGCGCTCACGGACCGCGTGACTGGCCCGTGTTATTAACACACGTTTTGGCCTGTTACTATCACTTTGAAAGGACGAACTATTCTTAAGTTGGCAGACATTTTGGTTTTGGTAGGATATCACTTCTTTTTTTTTCCTATTACAAAAAATAATGGTTAATCCACATTGCAACAATCATAAGCATGGATGGTTCAAGCAACAATACTTGGTTGCAGAAGTATAATTATAATCAAATATGGTCATGCTACCATATTATTTGAATGTTCTATTTAAAAGTTAATTAACCGTCTGTATAAAGGGGTTTCACATTACTCATGTACAAAATTACAAGTTACATGTCCTGCATTGAAAAGTCTGCGTAACGATCACTGCTCTTCTCTTTGGGATGGAACGTATCTTACCTATGTTGAAGAGCCACCAGGCCCAAACATATGATGTGAGATACATCTAATTGTGTGGGCCACTCGTCACTCGCAACACAACCAAAAACACCACACGCTTCTTTCAAATCGTCTTCTTCGTCGTCGTAAGAGAGACCGACCTTGGCCATAGTGGCTGCCCTAAGCGTCGTCTGCTGCTCTACAAACAGAACGTCAAAATTAAAAAAAAAAAAAATAAATAAAATCCAGTGTTCTGTAGACACGTGTTGGATTACAATACAACCAATTTATCCTACATCTGGTGAATCGGGTCAAAACAAACGTTTTATTGTAAAGTAAGGAATTAAATTAGATGATTGTTTTGATGTAACAGTAATTGGAGAGGTCGAACCTGTCAAAAATCAAAGTCTACGCAATTCCAATGGCCCATTAGCTCAAACAGGTGGCGTCCCAGCGCCATTTCGTTCTCCCGCCACAGACAACAACAAGAAACGAAGGTACAGAGGAATTGCCACGAGAAATCGCGTCACGCTAACACGAAAAGAAAAGCCGTTCCTCATGGCTTCCTTTCCAGTAGGAAGTGACGATTTGAATTGGTCCAAACTAGAGGTGTGCTTCCTTTATAATTCTTTGGCGGCTGCGACAATAAACAATAATATATGATTGAAGTCCTCTCTCCAGCAAAACTAACAGCCGCATTCCAGAAATCCACGCAAGTGTGAGTGTGAGAGGGCAAATAGGAGTGCGAACATTTGAGGTAAGGGTGAACAATTTTAGTACAGCCACAAAGACGAATGTGAGTGTCCTAACATCTGAGGGTATCTCTATACACGCATTTTGACCCTTACACTCACATTTAGCCCCACTCACACTTGAGTGGATTTCTGGAATACGCCTGTTAAACTATTAATTTCTTTGTTTCTATTCAATATATTTCGACCAAACTTGGCCAGATAGTAGATAGCAACTTTTCCCAACTTTGCACCAACTTTTATGCAATTCCGTGCGTGAGTAAAAGTAGGGAGCCACACGGAAATTTGAAAACTGTACACTTGTTGTTGTTGTTCTTCTTCTTCTTGTGTGACACGGTTTCAGAAAAAACTACTGCACCTACCTAAAATCTGAAACATGATCTTAGCCAGAAATTTCCCTGGGTTTCACCCTCAGAGAGACCACTGTTTCGATTAGTCGATCCATTCCGGAGTTACGGGTCCCTGAACGATCATTTTGATTGTTTTACATTGTTTTTAACCATTATAATTTGGGAACAATGCCACTCAGCAAACTCCAGATCCATTCTTCGTGCACGTGTTATGTCTTTGCTAAAAAGTTCATTGTTGAAGGTTGCTAAATTAGTAGTTAACGCTCGTTAAACCCTTTAACCCTTTAATTAGTAGTTAAATATTTTCGTTGTTGTTTGGAGTTGATGTATTTTGTATGGAGCGTACGACTGCGGGTCACGGCTCCGGACAATAAATTGAATTGAATTGAAAGAATCCGTGTCTCAGCTAAACGCATATAGATTTAAACCAAACTAAGCTACGTTGTTAATTTCGAGGCCTCGAAATTGGCAGCTAGAAACGATAGGATGCAGGCTTTCAGAGCTGAGTTGAATTGTTTCAAAGTGGCCAGCAACCATGCATGCATAAACCTTTGTAGCACGACGCCATAGCCGTACAAAAGGTACACGGATATTTAACAAAATCGTCAAGTGTGCCGTAAAAAAAGGGTTATATGATTGAAGTGTCACTGTACTTTTTAAAATGTACACGGATAACATTGGATGATTTTTTATTGAAATAATCAAATGTACAATTGAGAAAATTGCATCTGTTTAAGTGCTGTTGTGCTTTGCCTATCACACTGTATACTTGAAACGTAAAGCACAACAGCACTTAAACAGATGCAATTTTCTCAATTGTACATTTGATTATTTCAATTAAAAATCATCCAAATGTTATCCGTGTACATTTTAACAAGTTAATTGAAACTTCAATCATATAACCCCCTTTAAGCACACTTGACGTTTTTGTTAGTAATTAAAATTTAGGCTTGCATCTACCATCCGATTTTTGATACCACTGTCACTGCCGCAAAAATAAAAGTATTTTTCTCCACCGCGGAAAAAAAATTAATTTTTTTTTGCCACGGCGAAAATAAATTTTTTAGTGCAGATGAAAGCCTAAATCTTAATCTTCGTTTGTTAGAAAAATACTTTCGTACCAACGTCAGACTGTGACACTTATTAACAAATGTTTTGGCCTGTTACTATGACTTTGAAAGGACAAACCATTCTTAAGTTGGCAGACATTTTGGATTTGGTATGATATCACTTCTTTTTTTTCCTATTACAAAATAGTTAATCCACATTGTAACAATCATAAGCATGCACGCTTCAACCAACAATTCCTGGATGGAGAAGTAAATTATCAAATATAGCCTATGCTACCATACTATTTGAATGTTCCAATTTAAAAGCGAATTAACCGTCTGTATAAAGAGGTTTCACACTGCTCATGTACAAAATTACAAGTTACATGTCCTGTATGAAAAGTCTGTATAACGATCGTTGCTCTGTTCTTTGGGATGGAACGTATCTTACCTATGTTGAAGAGCCACCAGGCCCAAACATGATGTGAGACACCACACACCACAAAATTTAATAATTTTCGTTGTTTTTAAAAACAAATGTAACTGACGATTATTTGGTTGTTTGTTGGCTAATTACACGACTTACCTTACACAGAGCACCTGAAGGTATTACAACTACCAATTCTGCTTTACAGAAGATCGAGAGGGGATCTGATCTTTACCTACAGGTGCTTACGTGATTCAAGCAATATCGCAGCAACCTGGTTTACACTCAGTGAGGGCCAGCCCACCAGGAACAACGGAAAAAAACTTTTCCAACTGCGATGTAACTCGCGCATGCACCAACTCTCCCTCCCTGCCATTCCGGGTTTGTTCCTTACGAAACCCTGCTGATATTCTACAGGCACCTTCTGTCCTATGTTTCAAAAGACGCCTATTTGCCTGGTGTTTCAGACCCGTACCACTACAAGAACTGGTAAACTCCTTCCCAGCGCCAAAAGCTATTAAGCTTCCTGTTGGTGTAGCTTCAAGTTCAAGTTCAAGTTCAAGTATTATTATTTTCGTGTCAAATTTTGTAACGACACTTCGTGTGCAAATAACCTGACCAGCAGACGTTTCTTCAGCGTTTGATTTTTGATGCGGTGGAGGTTGGCGTGGCTTAGCAACCTGTGGCAGGGTCTCTGGTTCAAACGACGAACGACGTATTCCCAAAGATGGAATTTACTCGCCACGGCAAAGGCATCGCTGCCATGGTAACAATGCAACCTAGCTGGAGATAGCTAGTTTGGATATATGGCTAGCTTAGGTATGCGTGTGCAATCGCATAATCCGTGAAAATAAGAACAAGAATTCTTCATGACAAAACAGTTTTCCCCTGTCACTTCGGAACTCTCAATATTGACTGTTCGTTGCGAGGCAGTTTATTAACCAAAAATGTCGGAAATTTATGTGCCCTCTAGCTTCTAACTGTGAGAATGCAGAGCGAGATCATTGCGTAAATACGTACATGTTTGCACAACGATTTCTCTTTGCATTCTCACTGCTAGGCGCAAGAAATAATTAGAAATTTCAAAATGGCAGTATTCTTGTACTTGATGGCTCGTAATGCAGACAGTTAATAAGGAGAGTTTAGAAGCAACTGGAAAAATTGTTTCGTCAGGAGAAATACTTAGGAGAAATACGCATAGTATACGATAGCACGTATGTCACGGTAAGCATCCCCATATCTCAGTTGACCTTGCTTCTTACACAGGAGTCAGAATTCTGATGAAGATGTCGATAGATGAATTCGAAATGAGCAACTGTAATAAATGAAGTTAGTGGACAATAGAGTGTTTGTTTATTCTCAATAAAGGTTGTGACACCTTGGCAAGTGGCGCTCTAACAGACACTTGACTAAATGATGTTAGCAATAGCAGGAGCAACATAAAGGAGAGTCAGTATGGCTCAACGTAGTGTCCATGATAAAGTTACTTCGTATTCCATTTCTTGTTCTGGATCGTGACCCCATGTGGCCAACTGAGGGACTGGCCGTTAAGTATTATCCAGAATAATGCATTAAAAATATGCTGTATACATTTAACTGGCATCAAAATTGTCACTTGTGCCACGATTAGTCCATGAATGCAGCAACCCCACGTGCAAGAGCGTTGAAGGATTGTGATTCGTGGAAGGAGATGGCTTCTTCGAGCCAAAGCCGGCAGTAGTAGAAATCGTGTGTCTCGTCTCCTGGCCCAATGCCAGTTCACACACATGTTGTCAAGTTGACATCTGTAAGCGCTGGTTTGGTAAAATAAGATTCTGGCGATGTCGATTTAACTGGCCTCGGGCCGGGATTCGAAATCCACAGCTTCTCTCCCAGACATCCTTGTAACAAGGGATGGAACATGAAGCAATAGTTACAGCATGGACACTTCCACATCGTACGGACGTGTATGTATTTATAAGCTCTTGGCAATAGCTAATTCAGGAAGCGTTGTTACCACGCCAATAACACCTTTGTTATCGTGACTAAATTCTAGCTGTGAGAATGCTGAGCTAGATTGTTGAGTAAATATGCCCTAACGATAGCAAAACAAGAAAGAAATCAGATGGGGGAGGCAGTTTATTTGTAAGTGGAAAGGGGCAAGGAATGGTGGAATGATGAAATCTGTGAGCAGTTGGGAACGGATACGGGAATGTTGAGGAGAGAAGAGTTTGAAATCGTTATATACAGAGACCTTAATGTGGAATTGGCTGAGTGGGTTGGTATGAATAACAGTATTGGGTTATTGGGGAGAAGATTTGTGGCTGATAATAGACTTGTGTAAGCTAACTTGGAAAACAGAAAAGATGGTGTTTGCTTGTGGAAGTGGAGTATGAAAGATGGCTCTGGACTTTACCTTGCAGGGAAAAGCAGGGGGAGATTCGGAGAAAGAGATAGGAGTGGACGTTAAAGATAACTGGGGTACAGATTCGGATCAATATCTTGTGTGGACAGAGTGGAGAAGGAGGGTGGGGGAGGGATAAGCTAATGAATAAGGAAACGTGACGGAATACATGCCCCCCAAAAGTGGTTCAGGATGTGGTGTGCAGGAAAATTGCGAAATATAATCAGAGTTTGGCGACGGGGATTGTGAAGGACGAGATGAAAGTAGGGGAAGATTTTTAAGGACATTAGCAAAGAGAAGGGCAGTAGAGAATGAAGTATAGAGCAGGCTTCTTGATGCTGGGGGATTGAAAGAGTCGAGGAGGAAAATATTAACATTGTGCTGACGGATCAGAGCATTTGTTAGGTGTGAGAATGAAAGGGGAAGAGAGGAGAGAGACTGAAGGTTTAGAGGTAGATAGATAGCGGGTGAGCATAATTTCTATAAGGGAATTGGAGAAAGCTGCTAAATCAGTGAATGATGGGGAATACGGGATTGCGGGGGAAATGGTAAAAGGGTTCGGTAAGAAAGGAAGGAAAAGGTTTCTTACGGACATGAATGGAGGTGTTGGAAGAGAGGGAGATGCCAAATGGTTGGATGATGGTCAGGTTGAGTCAATTTGTTTCACAAAGGAAAGGGGCGGAGTTGGGATGATCTTGAAAACTTTTTGGCAAGCAGTGATCACTAGTGCAGTTTACAAGATTTTTATTTTGACATGCGGACTGAGGGAGAGTTCGAGGAGCATGAGAAATTGAAATTGGGGGATATTCAGAATGTTTTTTTTTTGGAGGGGGAGGAAGTTATACTGATTTCACACTACTAAATATGTCATGCACACTCACCGTTTCACACTATTTAATTCGTCTCAGGCCAGCACGCGACGGCCGCATGTTTCCCCGCCAGCCTTGATGCTGCATCAAAGCGTGCTGGTGCACGGTGGCACGTTCCAACACGCCTAATTTAGTAGTAATAAACTGCAATACACGTGCCTAGCTTTGTTTGGAGGATTGTGCCCTCGCTCATAATTATGACAGGAAGATTTTACTCTTCCTTCTATCTGGGGTAACACAGCTGATTATTTTCAGGGAAACAACTTTGAGGTGTGAAATCGGAAAGATCCGTTCTGTGCTAGCTGTAGCTGCTGCCTGGTCCAGCAGGTGCCTGGCACATGGAGAATTTTGCAGTGTGAAATAAGTATTAGAGGATAATATCTTTATTATTCTTCAGGGGATTGAGAAGTCCAGAAAGGAGGGAAGGAAAGTTTGAGTTACATTTTTGGTTGTTGCGAAGGCCTACGATCAGTCAAATGGGATTTGATGCGATGAGAATTGTAGAGAGTGGGGATTGGGGAAGCATTTGTGGAGCTGCTTAAAAGGTTGTTTGAAGGATATGGACGCACAGCTCTTAAGAAGGGATTGAACCTGAGTGGATGGAGAGGGGACAGGTGGATGGGTAGTGGTCTTGCGTTTAGATGGGGAAATGAGAGATTGAAGAATCATTGAATGCACATGCTGACGTTTCCTGATAATGTGGGTGTGCTGGATGAAGAAAGGGATTCCGAGTAGAGGATATCTACGCTTCTCCTGTCAATATCCCTGTGGACGACTTTCTTCCCATATCCTTCATCCACCTCTCCATTTTGCAACAGGATGCTGCAAAATCCTCCTCCTCCATCCATTATTACTCATCACCCGCCCATACTTCCCGACCAGCTTCCTCGTTCTCTCAACCCACTTTGTACAGCACCTCCTGGTCACATACTCATACACCATCCGAACAATCGACCTCTCCGGTAGCCCCTAACCCTCCTACCAAACCCAATCTTTGCAACAGCCTCTCGTCTCGCAGCTCGACCAACCCATTTCCCCATTCACCACCTCCTCAGAAGTAAATTGATTATCTCCCAACACCCACCTTCCTAACTCCCACTTGAAGTGCTCAAGCTGTCCCCACCCATCCCATCCGTACACACCCCTCCCTTCATCCAGCAACGGAGGGGTGACAGGAACAGCACGCCTCTTCCAAAGCATCTTCGAAACCTCACCGTCTCCACGGTTTATTACTGTTTTTAGAGCTGTCCAGTGGTGTCAAAAGATGGGGCTACACCGCTAGCACTATGTATGCGACGTGACAACTGTGGCCGTACCCTCAGCATAAATATAATACAGATTATTACACAGCAGATGGCTTTGTGTTGTTCATAATAGTGATTGGCTACTAGCCTTTTAGATCGTCCTCCTTTACCTCCGCTACTAAAAATCTGCTTAGCCATCAAACGGAAGACCAGAATTTCTCCAAAATATATGAGATAGGAATTTCATCTTCAAACTCGTGAATTTGATACAACAAAGCTTCCTCACTCCTCATCATGAAATTTCGACCAAATCAGTACACAACTATGAACTTTATCGTGCCCCAAACAGACAAAAGCTCACATGGGCAAATACAAATACACAAAATCCAAATTCGTTCGAATATTCGACCTCGCTCATTTCGCTCACTAGGCCAATAACATATGGCTTACATGAACAATGAAAGCATGGTAGTACTTTGCGGATTCACATCGGATGATTTCTGTCCAGTGTTCTTTTTCGGAGATCGCACCATACCTAAAGTCAAAAGTATATAAAACCAGACAACAACATAATTAATTGTTTGTCC
Organism: Lithobius niger; assembly: GCA_023313725.1. Classification (NCBI taxonomy): domain Eukaryota; kingdom Metazoa; phylum Arthropoda; class Chilopoda; order Lithobiomorpha; family Lithobiidae; genus Lithobius; species Lithobius niger. The sequence goes on along the minus strand of JAHWFP010270183.1, from coordinate 33,377 downwards.
ATAATTTGCTTTTGCTAAAGTATTTGAGGTAGGAATTTCACCTTCGAATTTGTGAATTTGCAGCATCACAGCTCTTTGTCATGGAATTTCGACCAAATAAGGGCGAGTTTACGAAACGACTCGCCTTTGCATTCTCGCAGCTAGAACCTAGATATCCTCTGAAATTCCAACATAGCCGCGGTTTGATCTCTGCCGGCTCGAAACGAAAACGGTCAATAATGCGAGTTTAGAACCGGCCTAAAAATTGTTTAGTCAGGTGGAATTCTTCACCTTATTGTCAGGGATTAAAAGATTGCAAGCATTCACTCAAACGATGTCTGATTTAACTAATCCAGGAAGCATTGTTACCATGTCAACGTCACCTTTGCCATTGCGATTAAATTCTAGCTGCGAGAATGCAAAGGCGAGTTGTAGCGCAAACGCGCCCAAAGAACAAACTGCGAATGTAATCGTGTTTTAAGCACAGGGGCTTGGCGTCTGTCGTTCGTGCGTTGAATGGATACAGAGTCTATACTTGAATGGATACAGAGTCTATACTTGAATGGATAGTACGGTCAGTACCTTCCTTGAAAGCACCAAACAGAGAGAACAGAATGCACCACTGTTAGAGACAGTTTAGCTCCAAACTTGGCCTTTCGCGTGCGCAGTAATGTTGCATCAGCCGTTCATACCTTCGTAAACTACAACACAGCTCAACAAGCTCAGCAAAGTATTCAATACGTCATACCTTCACCACAACCAGACCTGGCTAATGGATTTGACCAGGATTGGCTAATAGGTGTGACCAGGCGAGAGCATTGCCAAATTGTGAACCATCTCAGGGTGGCCGGAAACAGAATCATCGCTGACGATGTTGACGTCAATCAAGCCGCATCAACACGGATATTAGCAGGGAATGAGCCAAACTGCCACCAACAGTGATGCGTTTGGTTTGCTCTGTTTGGTCGTTTTGGAAGGCACCGTCTGTATCGATGCGACGCGTCAAGCTACGGACGCCAAGCCCCTGGGGTCTCAAGCAAACAAAAGCACTCACAAGCAACACACAAAAACCAAAATCAGTTCAACATTACCTATAAAATTACGACAAACTTTTACAAATCCAAAGGCTACTAATCGACAAATCGCGTACAGTTCGGTATATTATGAAATCAAAAGGTAAATAAAGTATAATTAAATGTACACGCCAGCTCTTTCGCGCTTTTAAATCTTCAACTTTTCTTGCGCCTGGGCAACGAGGTGACACAAATCGAACACGTACGCGTGGCGTCAGGCTCACCGACCGCGACCGGTGAGTTGTTCTTTCTGGTTTTTCCTGTTGTATCTTCCTTCCTTGGACGTTGAAGTTTCACAAAAGTTACTAAAACTTCCACTGTTTATGGACAGTTTATTTGTTTTTTTTATTTTAGAGATGATGAAAGTGCGAAATACTGTTTACTCGTATTTTTCAGAATTAAAGTTGTTAGGCTATTTGCCCGTAGCTTGGCGTAGCTGCCATGGACAGGGGCTATTTTGTAAATTGACCGCGTCTCTCCCGCGTTCAAGTTTGCCCCGGGGCCGAAGAACGTTGATAGGAGAAGATCGGAAGGACGACACGTGAGACGCGCAGCTTGAATTCAAAAGTTGAGATTTGTCCGAAATTATGGCTACAGTGAAAGGTGAGTTTTAGGATTTTCAGAACGTGTAAGACTTATTCGTAGTTTGGTCGGTTTGAAGGCCGAAAGTCAATAAGCTAATTGAAGGGAAAAACCGACGGACGTGTTTGACCAGGTGGTGAGTGCGTAGTAAAATCTTCGTAAAATATTACGTTATTTTATACGTACCTTGGACGAACTGAGAAGGAGAGTAGTTAGTCCAAGATTATACTAGCCGAAGTTTATTTCTTAAAGTGGAAAAATTCGGTAATATGTAAATCGTTCACGAAGTCGACGAATATTTTTTATTATTTGTGTTGGCCAGCTAATCAATAACAATCTTTGAGCTCTTGGTCCCGGCTTGCAATGGAGGTATTTTCCAGTCTTTATAAAAGTAAGAAATCTGTCATTATTTAGATGAGGCCCAATTTTTTTTTTTTTTTTTTTTTTTTTTTTTACACAGTCGAGGGGAGGTCATACATTTTTATTTGGCCCAAGTTTCGGAGGGCTCACATCAAAAACACTGACCTAATCAGGAGAAAAATGTCGTATTTGGATCTCCAAAAGGATACTTTCAGCAGTCAATTTTTTTTTTTTAAGTTCCTGCGCTTATATCCAGACGTCCCCCGCCCCCTCCCGTTGTGAACGCTTAGGGTCCACTACCGCAGAAGCTACAAGCAAGATGGCCGGCCTTTCTAGATTCCGGCGCGTGAAGTTTTCCGGCCAAGTTTTTGGTTGCGTTTTCTGATGTTATGTAGTTAGCCGCAGCGAGCGCAGCTCGTAATTTGGAAAAAAAACTTGACATCATTTTCGTGAACGGCGACCTTGATTTACCTTTTACACCAATGGCGATAGTACAACCTTCCACATATACAGATCGATGGTGGACGAGCTTGGAGCCGCTGCGGTAGTGGTTCCCCGACTATGTTAAGGGTGTGGGCATACATGCAAACTGTGTTTTCGTCATCAACTGAACCGTGTTCTTTCGTTGAAAACGAGGCACGGTTTCCTAACAACGACGAGGCTAGTAGCAACTCCACCATCAACTGCCTTCGTCCTTCGGTATGATCCGCCTTCGACAAACACACAGTGTAATGGCAAGATCCATCCAAGGGAACTCCGAAGGAGCTTTCGCCCAAGATGGCCGACCGTTCGCATTTTTTTCCTCCAGCGCAGTCAGTTCGACTATGCTTCCGTTTTCCTCCTCCAGCCGAGACTGCCTTGCCTTCGCGAGACTCCTTTGCCTTTACGTTAATCTGCCTCTCGTCGGCGCGATGTTGTTGTCAAACAGTCCGTCTCCACCACTTTCGGCACCTTCGCTTCTTGTTCAGGAAAATATGAAAGCCTGATCACCGGGTGAATCATCGTTCTTGTCATTCGTCACCCAGTGCTCCGACCCTTCGGCACGTTCGTCTGTCGCTCCCATGGTTGGACAACTAAACGCTGTTCGTCTTGTTTTCCGCCGACCAATCTACTGGATGTCTGCCACTTCACACGGACCCTATCGTCCACCAGCATCATGTAACGCAATCTGAACTAGTTTTAAATTAGTTTCGCCTCTTTTGAAGACACTGAACTGGATTTTCTGCCGCTTCACATACGAATACCGGATTAGGCACTATTGTCTGACTTGTCCTTCCACATAACGTGCTTCATCATCACTTCTTGCCCTTTGGTGCTTGCTGCCCCTCGCCGACTGCCTTTTGCAGCTCCCTGCAATTCGTCTTTTGCTGCCCGTCGTCCTTCGTGGCTACAATCTGCAACTCTGTTGATGTTCATGCTTTGCTGCCTGCTGTCCCTCACTGACTGCCATTTACAGCTGTCTGCTGATCGTCGCTTCCAGGCTGCTGTCCTTCACTGCCTGTCATTGCTGGTCTCAACCTTTGTCCTTTGCTGCCTGATGTTCTTCCCGGCTACTATTTGCAGCTCTGTTGATGTACGTCCTTCACTACCTGCTGCCAACGCCTCCTCATCCACCAATTGCCATTTGGAGCCTGCTGTCCTTCACTGTCCACACTTAGTCTCCCGACGATGTCCTTTCGCGGACCCTAGTTTCAGCCCTGCTGTCCTTCGGCCTTCGTTGCCTTCTGTCCTTCGTCGACTGCCAGTGCTGACGCCAAGACTCAACATCAAGCATGATCACAATCAGGTAAAAGATGGTCATCATATGTGCTCGCGACGACCTCAACATTGGTTATGCTGACAACACATAAGCTACTGCGCATGAACTCGGAACAATTTCAGTGTCTTGGACTTCCACAGCAAAAGCAAAATCACCGATACCCCACAAGCAACCTCCTGGTGAAGTCATACAGTACTCACAAACCACTACTTCAGTATAATGTCAACTCCAATAAATGGATTTCATTGTCTGAGACCCCATCGTTGTTACCAGACATATCCAAGCACTGAAAACGGAAACTGACAAGACAGATGTCCTGAAGCAGATGTCGTGAAGGAGCCATCTTTAAATAAACGGCCATTTTCAGGGCCACCACATTTTACGTGAAAGAACCAAATCACCCGTTTTTCTGATTTCAATAAAGTACGAAGCCTTGTCTTTTTGGGAATGCCAGCTCGTAACCCTGGAGTACTCGTCGTGTGGTGTCCACCTCCTCAATTGACGAAGTCTCCTGTAAATGCAATAAATTCACAGGTAATCCATATTGAAGAACGGCAATGAGAAACAGTATTTTGCCGGCCCCCAGGACGGCGAGCTGAAAATTGTTTCTATTGCAAGTCTAATTGGAAATATACATTACTTGTGTACACCCACCCTCCCTCCCCTCTTGAGTTGTCACCATGACACATCGAAAGGGAAAAGATGGCAAGCCGTTTTGCCTAAATGCTTTTGTAGAGGGGCTGCGCACATGCGCAGAACGGGTTACGCAGCTAGCTGACTCATTGCAACCTAAATACCTTCAGCAAGAGAAAGCATCCTTCAGGGAATAATGCAATAAATTTGCAGATAATGTATATTTCATTTTAGGCAACAGAAAGGATTTTCTATTGTCTAAATAATACTGTTTTTTTTTTTTCAGTTTGTGATAAGTGTACGTTCGAGTGGGTGTTCGCGAGGGGAAAGGGGTATTCGGGGTGGGGGAGGAGGTTGTTGGGTTGGGTGTAATTGTCCTATTGAATCCTTGTCAAAGTTAACTAAATCCCTTACGAAACTGCCTAATCCCTGGCATGGAAATCTGCTGAATCCCCAGCATGGAAATCTGCCTGCAGCATGGAAGTCTGCCAAATCCCCGGCGTGGAAGTCTGCCAAATCCCCGGCGTGGAAGTCTGCCAAATCCCCGGCGTGGAAGTCTGCCGAATCCCCGGCGTGGAAGTCTGCCAAATCCCCGGCGTGGAAGCCTGCCGAATCCCCGGGGTCGAAGACGGATGGCGGAATCCCCGGGGTCGAAGACGGACGGCGGAATCCCCGGGGTCGAAGACGGACG
>JAHWFP010270183.1:0-28054 GCA_023313725.1 Lithobius niger | reverse complement strand
CCGGCGCGGAAGTCGGCCGAAACCCCGGCGCGGAAGTCGGCCGAAACATTGGCATGGAAGTCAATTGAATATCGTCTTTTTTTTTTTATCTGCCCATTGGGCTGTGGGTAGAGATTGGAAGAGCCCTCACTAGCCAAGGTTTAAAAGTGTAGTGCTGCAAACTATTACTTTTTCAGTTACCGAGATATTGCTTCAAATGCTCCTTTGCTATATGGGTGAGTAGGACTAAATTTTAAGTTGCTGACTGTTGGTTTTCGTTCGCCAAGTAAAAACCAACAGTAATTGGCGACCTGCTAATTTAGCTTGACCAATGTTGGAGCGAGAGTCTTTAAATCAGTATACCTTAATGTCATTTTTCCACATACACATGTGAACACATAATTTGTTGAATTTACAGATATTGATGATGGTACCTACGAGCCGGGAGAGAAGGTCATTGAAGGCAAAACAAAAGTTGTTTTCAAGTTGCCTAAACTTTCTGGTAACTTTGTGTTGGTCGAGTCAAAGGATCGGATAACTGCTGGTGATGGTGCTCGAGCCAATGACCTTGAAGGCAAAGCTGCAATTTCAAACTTGACGAATGCTAGAGTTTTCAAGTATCTCAATGCTGCAGGTTAGTATCAAATGGAGTTTGCAGATGGTTATAAGCTTAACTCAACTATTCTTGACTCAGAATAGCCTACCTTTAGTTACATTTTTAAATCTATAACATTGTTAAACTTTTTTTTATTTTTCAAAACTAATGATCATAAAAAGCCATATTTTACCTCATTTTAATTAGCCTAAGGCTTACAAAGATGGGAAGTAAACCTGAAGAAGCATTCATGTGTTTACTGTTTAAATTTGTCACACGGTTAAATTAGGAAAAATGTTGGGAATTTTCGAAAACAGTTTGTCATGGTTTGTTAAATAAATGGAGTGTTTGGCAAAAAATGTTACCATGTGACTACAAGCTGCGTCGTGCGTATTCACTAATTTTTCCCAGATAGGTGATGGCAGAGGTGTTCAAAATTTCCTGGGTTTCTCTTGGCTTTGGTCTATTTGATTTGTTTTGTCTTCTTAGTGTGTATTTGACGAATTTGTAGTGGGAATCCATTTTCTTTGAAGTGTTTTTGTATGAATTCACTTTTGCTCCTCCTTCTCTTCCTCTTTTCTCTCTCTGCCTCTCCCTATCTTGCTCATCTGTCTGTCCTCTTTCTTCTCGTATCATCTAGTCTCGTCTTCTCTGTTATCTCTCAGCTCTGTCCCTCTCCTCCTCTATCCCTGCGTCTCCCTTTCTCTCCTCTCGTACCTGTCCTTATTCCTCTTGCCTCTGTCTCCTCTCCCTCTTTTCCTGTCTTCTCTCTGGACATCTCTTCTTTCTCTTTCCTCCTCCTCTCTCTCTCCTAACTTTGTTGAATGTAAATCCAGTAGCAGTCGCCTCTTGCCAGTAACCCTTAGAAAGCACTCGCGATTTCGCGATTTTCTACTCGCCACATACGAAATACAATTGCATGATTCATAGGTTTTCTAATTCATGCATTAAAAAAAGGATAATTTTCTTTAACCCCAGTAGCATGTTCTATATCACTTGTAAATCTGAGCACATCACTCAGATCATTACTGCATTATAATTGTGGAACGGACCACAATACCATATATTCTAGGTCAACTGCAAGGTCTCAACCACTTGGTCATTCTGCCATTTGGCGACTTGGTAGCTTGCACAGTAGAAAAGTTAGTTGTTAACCTACAAACAAGTCTGCCTTTCACTGAAGTCATGACAGCAGCAGATAAATAAGATTTAGAACGGAATCTCTACATATATTACGCTTATGAGCACACTTAATGATGAGGGATCATGATTAAACAAACGAAGATTCAATAATGCTGGCTATAACCCTGGAACAATCAGCAAGAGAACGAGCGGGTTCATTCTTGCTATGGTAGCAAAGAAAAGGGCCAGCGGCCGACAATGACGAACGATATGAACTCTAACAAATAGAAACAAACAGTTTTGCTTCAATAATGCTGACTACCATATTAGAGCGAGTTGAATCAGCGGGAATCTGCTAGACCGGCGTATGTTACGCCGGCGAACAACTAGTCTTAAATAAAAAGATAAAGGAAATGCTGGAAAAACGAAGCAAACATACGCACAAAAATTTTTTAAAAAGGTGAACAATTAAAAAAAAAAAGTAGTCCACCTTTGCGAACGTTAGATAGTCCAATACTGCTGGGGATAGAATTCACGACTATCTTCTTCAGGCAATGCATACCGTTTTTTCTTGTCTACTTTCGTGAAATTCGAATTCGGCGGTTGCTGGCCGTGGCTTCCAATATTTGTAGGGCCAGTCTTGCTCTTTCTCATCCTCACATCGCGTCCTCCATCCCCAGCTGTATTGGACTATCGAAAATTCGCCAAGGTAGTGTTATACCTCTGTTTTTTAAAAATCACTTATGTTTGATTCGTTTTTCCAATGGCTACTACATTTCAAAGTAAGAATCTGAACGTGGAAATGTTAGCTGACAATTCATTGATGCACACTAAATATCCCGTTTTGGATAGCCTAGCCTGATACTCAGAGGTACCGCCTCTACATGTCTTTATTTAGAGGACGTAGGCTCGTGTACGCTAGCACAAGTAAGGCCACCAAATCTTACAACATGCGGATATAGATTCATAAAGCCCGAATTGTTCACCATTCAGTCTTCTTCAAACTTGGGACTCTGTGTTACTGCTTCGTTTTTGGTGAGTAAATTGTTGCCCATACTTTAAAACCGTTTTCGTGTTGGAGGTATTATTACTTGTGAATGGATACTAAGCGCTCCAAGTCCTTGAATGTGTTCTCGGGCTCTTTACTATTTTAGTGAAGTGTAAGCTAAACATGAGACAGTACTTACAGTATATTAAAAAAACCTGCGACTCTAGTTGTAGTCATATGCCGTAAAAATTGTTACTCCTGCATTCAAATGTAATACAAATAAATTGTATTGCACTCTTATGGTAGGCTTGCATATACGACTTCCTTTTTGCTAGATGTTACAGTGGAATAAGTGTATTTAAATTACGAGCTACACCAGTGTTTATAAATGTCTACGCGTCTGTAATCTGTAAGATGCGAGAGGATTCGCATTGTAGCTCTCCTTCATATTTCACCACTTGTCGGAAAGCTGACCGGGATAGCACCTGCGGATCGCTTCCCAGCTCAAGGCCATCGCCAGAATTGTATTTCACCAAAAATATCATTAGTGCTCAGGTGAGGCGAGAACAACTCTGGAGACTAGCAGCTTTTACGCCAGTCAACCTTATTGGTAAATGAAACTTGTGCTGGCTCTTCAAGCATCATTTCATGCTGTTGTTTTCCAGTTTCGTTTCAGTTTGATTGAACCAATCATAGCATGGGTGATAATTTTCCACACGCTTTTATTATGTTAAAAACCTATCTAGTTTAAGTAGGGACACAATATTTCCGCGACATTTTATCAGCCATATCAGCGGTGGTTTCTGCTGCGAGTCGAATAAATTCCACAAACAAAATGGTTTACGAATTCTGTGGCTGATAGTGTAAACAAATAGAACAGTTTTGCAACCTCGACACTTTTTAGGGGAGCTGAACAGTCCACTGACTCACTACTCACAGAAAAACTGTGATTGTGACAATTACTTAGGTCAATCGAAGCATCAGCCGAAGCCACGACACCAGACGAATACCGGGAAACAACCACAGAGCAAAACAAAACCGCTGGCGAAGCAGGCTACTAACGTTGTAATTTAATAAATGTTCTCCTTGTAAATTAATCACAGCTATTTGTTTAACAACTGGGACGGCCAGCCACTCAGAATAGATGGTGGAACATTGAGTGGCAGAATTAATTTTAAAGACTCGGGAGTTTCGGTTCCTACGGACTCTCGTATAATGGCTATATACGTTTATGTGCGGCTGTACTCCTGCCTGTATGAGTCGTAGACTCCTAATTGGCTGTAATTTTTCTTTCAGGGCTTAGAACCCATTTTCTTCAGCCGCATGGAGAAAAAGCTTTCATTGCTCACAATTGTGCCATGATACCAATCGAATGGGTTACTCGCAGAATTGCAACTGGATCTTTTCTCAAACGTCATCCTGGAGTTAAAGAAGGTTACCGTTTTAATCCTCCTAAGCAAGAAACATTTTATAAGGTAAACAACTTATTGAAAGTGCACGTGTTGTAACACCTATAAAAGAGTTGCGTACTAGAAAAAGTACAACACGGTTGCCAAAAAAAAAAGGTTGGAAAAAGGTCTCTGGGGAGGGGTGGGGAGGGGGTTGCTGCTACTGTACCAGTTATATGAAAACCATGTGCACCTTGAAAAATAAGTTTTGTAATTTTTTGGAAGGCTCTCTCATCGTGAGTGAGTAAGTGGATCTCTGCCTGCCTTGCTCCTACTGCGATCATCGCGTGCACTTAAAGCAACAAAATGACTGAACATCACTCGCCTTGAGTTAGGCCTCGTTAATATCTGTACGGTCGACTAACAAGATGCATGAACGAACAGTTCTCCTAGCTCTGAATCGCATTAGCATTAAACGTAATTGTTTTTCATTTGCTAAATTGCTAGACCTACGCCTACAATGTGTAGGAAACATTTTGAAGGTTTCTGAAAGACCAAAAACCTAAAACCGACCATCTCTAAGCTAAGGACGGCAGGTGATCTTAATAGTATCGAGTTAGCATAGAAGTCAATTGCATTGAAGGCCCAATTTGGAGACCAGGGTTCAATTCCTGGAATCATGATAACATGAGAATATTTGTCATTATTGCTGCTCACTTTGTAATCCTTAGCTGTTAACAATGTTTGCGCTATTGTGTTTGTTTTACCCCCAAAATATTTTGTACGACCTAGTAAACTCCTGATGTCTAAGTAATATGGGATGTTACATGTTAAGTGTGTTTCTAGTTTTGTTCAGATTATGGCTTCCTACTGTTAGTAATACAAGTTATAGTAATATAATTTTTAAGGCTGTGCAGGTACCAGTGGTATCGGACCGGCACTGGGTTAACAAGTACTGGAAAAAGTACCGGCATCGGCTCGTTTTTTTCCAGAATCGGCATTTTTGTACATTAATAATATGTTGTTCCCAACACTACTAAAAAATTAAGCAACTTTGAAATAGGTTAAATAATCTGCTAGGTTTTAATCTTGTTGAGCTATAAAGTATTAGCGAACAATTCCTTTGTAAAAGTATTACGTTTGTTACACCATTAAATTACTGACGTATCAACATGTCCTGTATTCTTTATTAAGTTATCATTTGACATCGGCATTGGCACCGGCTTGGTATCGGCATTGGCACAGTATCGGCAAATGACCAATAGCACCGGTACTAGGATCGGAACCGGGTAAATGGGCACCGGTATCGGGAAAAGGGGCACCGGCACAGCCTTAATAATTTTTTATTTAGCAAAACAATGTGGTGTAGTTATGGCGATTTTATTGAAATGTGAAAAAAAAAATGTTTAGTCCTGTACTGCACCTTCTTTTGGCCAAAAAAAAATCAGTGGAAAATGTCAGTATTGGTCTGGGAAAACCGGGAAAAATTGGGGGATTTCATTATGAAATTTTTAACGCCACCCTGCTGCTGCGACCGCACCGTCCAAGACTGGATCGCCGGTCCCCGACTCGCCATGTCTTCTTTGTGCAGAACTCACCTTGACTTCGTCATCCCTGACGGTTTCTTCTCTCAGCCCCCGGGTCATATGCGGGGGTTCCTTGTGTGCGTTCACCGGACTTTTCTCATTTTGCCCTTCATCGCCAGCAATGGTCTCCGGCATTCAGATCTCCATCTCTGGCATCTCAAGACTCATCCCGACCGGTCCTCAGATCGCCCGGTCTGCCTCTTCTTTCAGCTAACCGTAACCTACAGCAATAGGCTGGTCCCTCCGCCATCTACGACGACCGCTGATTAACAGCAACCTCCAGAGTCCTTGTCGCCCACCCAGGACCGACTTTCCTATCGACCCTTGCCAACCGCGAGCAGCCCCTCCCCGCGAGCAGCGGTCGCCCCTTCCTTTTCTTTGTTTTTAATAACATTTTCTTGGTGTACGATGATTCAAAAAAAAAAAACCAAACATCACTCAGCTGACAATGCAAAGGCTCAAACTTGCTCGACCGCGCCGGTCGGATTCTTCTCTTCAGACACCGTATCCAACACACGGTGACTACGACTTGATTGCTACCATCTTTTCCGTCGGTGTCTCTTCTACGTCGACCCCAATTGATTACGCAGTCTCTGCGCTCTTCTCTGACCTGGACACCTTTCGGAAAACAAGTGGACAGTGATTAGATTCTTTGTCGCCATGCGAAGTCACAGCAACGTTAAATTCAACGTACAAACCAACATGCCCTTCCAACTGACATTTCTGGGCTCCCCGCAGTCCCCTTCCCCTTCTAGCATAAAGAAGCCATGCTGAGCCAGGGTGTCCTCATCAGACCCTACGACCATTCCAGCAACTCCGGTCATCCCCCTCCAATGAAAGTTTCTACGGTCCCCTCCATCCACAAGACGCCAAAAATTCAAGTCAACACTTGGGATGTGAACCAAGAAGAAACTTCTTCTTCCAACGAGTTTCGCTAAGCCTGCTTGCTCATCTGCCACCTCACCTGCTCCCCTACGGTTGACCGCTCCACCATAGTTAAGTCGCCCCTTCGGTCGCTCCCAGGTCCCGGCCAGACTTTCCAACAGCAGACGCCATTCGTCCTTCTCTATTGTGGGGGTTTCAGCTGTTGCCAGATGATTTAGCCCATTTCAACGTGAATTGTGTCCCGGCTGTCCCGGTAGCATGTTCCTTCGCACAGGAACTTGAAGCCCTTCGGAATCTGCCTTAGAGCTTGACTCTCTTCGTTTTTCCGCGGCCACAATCCCTGTACTTCAGAACACTATAAACAATCACATCGCTACCGTGCATTTTCTCAGGGATTCAGATAGCAGATATTCAGATAGCAGACGAAATCGGCCGCCTTCAGCTGCGAGTAACTTCCCTTCGCGCTTCCAAGTTTCCAACATCCTCAAGAAAGAAAAGTTCAAGAAGCTCTCACCTTTACCTCCCACTACGCCTTGGAGGGAACAACATTGTTCGCGGTCCAAGACTCGTCGGCTGCCCTACAGTCGCCCTCAGTCAAAAACCCGGGCATTGCCTTCTTCGGCGCCTTCTCGGCCAAGTACCAGTCAACAAGCAGATGCGGACACGGCTGCCGCCCCTCCGCTCTCAGACGAATCCCTAAATATGGCGTAAGTGGAAGCTCCTGTCCCACCGTCATCGGCACTCCTTGCTGCGGCTCGTGACTATATGCGACAGTTCCGGACCCTGTCTTGATTTCATCGTCCGCAGCGCACATGTCCCAGTCTGTTGACCTAGCGGGCACCTCCTGGTCTTCGGCCGCCTCTTCTACAGATTTTCGCCAGCTGTCATTCTGCAATGTTTGACATTTCGACGACACAACCACTTTCGTCTCTGTCTTCAACGGTCTAGTCCAGTGTTCAGATGTCTCTTTCCGGAACCTACCATGTGCAGACTGTCTTCAATGCGCAATCGGCATGGCCCTCGGTTTCCGAGCACTGTCATAGGTCCTCCCTCTTCTCTCAAAATTCAATTGATCGCCGAGGAACCGACTTCTCACTGCCTCCTTTCCAGTGACACTGTCCACAGTACATAACCTCTAATCATCAACAACTTTTAAGCGTATTCCGCGGTCGCTAGAACCCTTACCATCGTCCTGGACCAGTTTTCCTCCCTCTCTAAGTCTCGGAAGATTTTCCTGACCACCGGTCACCTTCCGCGATCTCATCATCTATCCTTCCACTGCGTTTCAGTTCCCCGGCCGCTTGCCCTCCGGTACAGGTCGTTTTCTTTACTATTTCATCCTTACGCTGTTTTTTTTTTGACATCTTCAAAGTATATATACATTTACAAAAAAAAAGAAAAAACACTATGTGATATTCTACAACAAACTGTTCGATTTCTCACAGCAGTCAAAGTGATCCGGTCTTTCACAAACAATCAATGGCCGCCTGATGCGAGCGCTTCGAACCCTCTCCTCTTTGCTTTGTCATCCTGTGAACAAGTTCTCCAATCGGCAAGCCCGCCCTTCTTGGAACAAGGACCTTCCACATCCTTCACAAGTTAATAATAATTTTTTCATGTTTGCGTGCCTAACTCTTTTCATTTACTGAGCCCAGAATACTGTGGTCGTCCATGCTTCCTCCGCTTTCTTAGAGTATGGTCTGGACCCTATACTACGCCTCCACGATCGCCTTACTCCACCTCGTGGCAGTAATATCGGTCGCCTGTCACACAACCAACCGGATCCTCTCCGGCCCTATTCCTTCGTAGGTCATACTACCCATCTGTTCTCCATTCACAGCCGGTTCATGGGGCCTTAAGACTCCGGGGCAGCCGGCTTGTAGCACGGGTAACCATCGTCCTTGGCCCCCACCACCATGTTGACGAGGTCTGCTACGTAAGGAAAAACGGGTAATGATGTTCTCGTTGGCATAAAAAACTTAAAAATACCAGGGCAGGGCCTGGTTGATTTCTGATTTTATTGCCTAACCGAAAACTTACATTATTCTCGAAAAACATAGCTGCAGTTCATACTGTGAAAAAATCGATCCGTTATAAAAATACCGAAATTCGCTAAAATTCACAACACGGGCTCACTCTCCAAAATTACGATACCACCCAGATATCTTCGTCAGGTCTCGAGGATTTTTCTGCTTTCTACTTCAAGTACATCGTTGAAGTAGTTGATCACGAAGTAAACAATGTAGTAAACAACGATGTAGTTGAAGTAGAAAGCAGAAAAATCCTCGAGACCTAACGAAGATCTCTGGGTGGTATCGAACATTTGGACTGAGAGTGAGTCCGTGTTGTGAATTTTAGCGAATTTCAGTGTTTTTATAATGGATACATTATTTTCACCTGCTCGGCCTCCCCTCTCGGTCACCAAGCTAGACCCAGAGCGGAAGAAAGACAGATAAAGGCTCGACTCGGGCACTTTATTTATATAGATGCTTGCGCGCCTGCGTAGAAGGGGAGCTACGAGCATGGCAGGGAAGCCAACTTTTCATCGCTAGGGACTGAGCTTTCATAGAAAGGAACATCTACATAACGAAAAAACAGGTAATGTAGGTTTTTGGTTAGGCAATAAAAACAGAAATCAACCAGGCCCTACCTATGTATTAAATGTCCATGGGCGTATGGGAGTGGGCGTTAAAAAAGCGTAATATATTTTCTTCCCTTACTTCGGTGTCACGTACGTGAATGATTACATAATCGCTGACTTTTCCTTTATGGAGAAGTCTGCGATTATATAATCATTCACGTACGTGATCAGGCTTTATCCGCTTTAATCTAGCTTTTAAATGTCTTTATTTTCATTTATTCACAAATTTAGTTATTAGCTCGTAACTTCTCCAAAATCCAGTGGCGACGCTACTGGGTGGCTTGGTGGTCAAAGGCCCCCCCCCCCCCATTTTTCCATTACCCCCACCTCCGCCCCCAGAAATATAAAGCTTTCATTTCTGCTCAAATGGCGAAACAAGAAAGACGACCAAGGAAACTTAACGCATTTTCTAGGTCCCGATTTTGATTGTAAACTACAAAATTTAGGCAATTCATTGAAGTGTAGTGTGAAATAGCATTATCCAATGGTGTTTTGATATGCTTCCTAGTAGGCAGTATCACAACGGCAACATTTGTTTCACTATAGTTGCATTGCCTTTTCCTATGTGGCGAAAGAAGGAAATGCACACCATTCTACGAGTGCTATTCTGGACGAACTAAACTAGATTAAATCATTTTATTAAATGCTAATAGTTTGTCGTTGGGCGTTCGTTGAGGCATCTCCCAAATGTCAGCGAAACTTTTTTCTCTTAAAGAATCAGCGTGGCCAAGTCGTTGGACATGGAAAGTGTTACGGATCACTGCTGTATCTCCAAAACAAGAGTTCGGCTCCATCAAAAGGTAGTACATCTGTCAAATAACAGATACTGATGGGAGGTATAGCGGGCAGCTGTCTATTGTGGAACTAACTATCCGTAAGCACGTTTATTTGCGCTGCGAAAGTGTAGTGCCGTACGCCGGTTTGAGTGAGTTGAACGACAGCAAAACTTTGCATAGAAACATACTGTTGCGTGTTAAACTCTTGCATGACCACATGATGATCACTTAATTAAAACAACGTGGGAGCAGTGACGCATACCTCCAAGCATTCTACACAGAAGCCGGAATGGCATTTGTACATTCACCGTTGTCAGTGATTTTCGTTGTCGAGTTCTTCTTCGGCCTCTGGTGGATTCACAAACTGATGATGTAAGTCTGAACCCTAAACAAACTATTTAAAATACTACTAGCGGAGTCGCTCGCCCGCTCGCTCATTCCACGTCGTCTCGCTCCCCCCCCCCCCCCCCTTTCCCTTCCCCCATCTCGCTCCCCTCCCCCTCATTTAATTTGCCGTTCGGTCTGTAGATGGCATTGTATGTTCGCGCTGTTGGCCGTTGAGTTCCAGGCGCAGCTACTATCTGAGTGGGCCTTGGCTGCTACTCTTATAATTTGCCGTTCCGTCGGTAGATGGCGGAAATGGCATCGTATGTCCTGCTTGCTGCTGCGCTGCAGATGGCTGCTGCAGATTTGCGAATCTTGTGTAATTATATATATATAGATTGGTGTGGACCAGATGCATTGGTTTCTCGGTGGCATCCACAGGAGGAGGGCAGAAATAGTGTCATTTTTTCACAACTACTCTTGCATTTTTAAGAAAAGTAATTTGCATACGTATTTGTAAGCTGCAATAAATCTTTTCTAGGATGATGCTAACCATGATCCCCAATGGTCAACGGAGCAACTCATTGCTGCGTCACTTAAAGTTGGTGGCATGACGATTGGCAGAGATGAGGTGGAATACATGTCTAGGTACACGGTTACCATATTTGAAATGTTGGAGAAGGCTTGGGCATCCATGAATTGTGCTTTAGTAGACATGAAGGTTGAATTTGGAGTGGAGCTTGATTCGGGTAAGTAGAAACATGTATTTACCTTAACCCTTTCACTGTACAATTGCGTATACAGGTGCAGCAGTTTCCCTCCTGTTGTTGTATATCGGATATACAAGTTTTTCATTTTTGTGGAACCTGAGCTAAACTTGGTTGTACATGAGCACAACAAAACTAATAAGTCTGCCATCTATCTGCAACACATTGAACTATTAGTTATACTTCCTGGCCATGAGGAAGGTCCACCATGAGAAATAGAAGTCTACACATGGCAACTGTTTTGGCGTGCTTCCCTACCTTGCAAAAATGAAAGTTGTCCGTCGTGTCATAGCTTAGTTCCCGGGCAAGAAATTGTTGAATTTGTAACAGTATTGGTCGCCAGTACATCCAATATTAGTTGGGGGAAGTGGGAAGAGGAAGAGGGGTGTCTGTGTTGGGTAATAGTGTGGACTACAGATGCAGTCGGTGAGTAACTGCATACTTGATTTTTGTTACTTTTTAGTAGCATATCATTCAGCACTCTTTTTTTTCTGTGTTTATTTTGGTAGTGGTAAAAGGGTTAATTACGCACTGCCATCTATTGAACGAATTAGCAGGTAATAAATTAATAGTACAACCTGTTAAAGTAGCCCCAGGCCTATAGCGACATTTTTTTAAGTGCGTTAACTAAGGCACAAAAATAATTGAATATACGGCGAGCTATTTATGTTGCCGACGTGTAAGTGAGAAGTAATATAACTGGTACTGACGCTCATTATAAAGGATGAATCAAAATAAGGCAACCGTCGACTCGGTGCTGAAGCATTTAGCCTTACACTTTTTATAAGAAAGGACCTTCGTTTATTACGCATAAAGGAAACCGTTGTTAATGGATTTCAGTAGTAGCTGGAAACGCGTATGGAAAATGTTCTGTGGTGACTCTGCGACTAACCCAAAATGCCCCAGCACAGTAAAATGCCCCAGCACAGTATTTTAACGTGTATTTTTTTCCAAACTCTGTATCTTTAATCTATCGACCGACCTGTTAACCAAGTTACCGAGTTACGGTAGCTTTTCCACATACGACTATGTAGTTGTGACAGATTCGCAGAACCCAAGGAGGGGCTGTCGCTAGTGTGACTGGCCTACAGACGGCCAAAGGCTAAATCCGGCCGTGCTTGTATGTACGTTGTTGGTTGAAAATGCTGAAATCCCCCACTTGCACAAAAAAATCGTGTCACAAACGTTCTGATACTGGGGTTCTCGATATTTGGCCGAATACATCAATTGTTGGGGATCGAATATTCGGTATTCGGGGGAAATGTCATTTGTTCAGTATCGAGTATTTGGTATTCAGCAGTTTAACCATTCGGTTGTATATTCGGTATTTGGCAGGTTGAGGAAATTTAGTGCAGCGCTACAAAATGTGCACGAGAGCAGACTCTGACACTAGATAGTGGTACCAAGGATGGTACATAATTCGTGCTTAATTCAAACTGTTGTTTCCCAGAATTAACATTTTGTACAGGCTCCGAGGTTTTGTTAAATATGCAGCATATTTATGCTTTTAAGACTAAAACTGCATTATTATTACATTTATTTTTTTCTATTTGAAAATGAGCAACGATGATGCTTAATAGGTGTAAGTTTCTACTTTTCGTACTTACAGGTGAAATTGTACTGGCTGATGTAATCGATAGCGACTCCTGGCGCTTATGGCCCCATGGAGACAAAAGGTTGATGAAAGATAAGCAAGTTTATAGGGATCTTAAAGAAGTAACAGCAGAAGCCCTAAACCAAGTCAAGTCTAATTTTCAGTGGGTGGCAGACAAAGTAGAGGTATGTGTGAGTGCATATATATATATGCGTCGTCTGCTTGATCATGGCCACGACCATGTAACGTTCGTTTTCGAAGTTTAGTGCCTCGTTATGTTCTGAAGAAGGTGAACGGCCCGTTTTCACCGAAAATTCAAGGGAAAATATTTTTTGGTTTACTGAACTGTGTGGAGCATAAAAAAAAAAATTTTGGGGTAGGTGGTATTGGGTTAATCTTGCTGGATATTCCTGCTTCTACGCGATTATTTTTCCTGATCTGATCTGGTGATAAATGGAGAAAGCCTGCAAGTTAAAGATCGTAAGGCCTAACGAAGTGAAAAAGATGCTTCTCTGCAGGCATCGCCAAGTCCCTGAACATTTTTAGGGCACCTTACAAACAGAAATGTCCACCATCTTCAACCAATTTTTAGGTTTCACTACGCCATTGTAATCATCTCGACACCTTTTCATTGGTTCAGAAGCCAACCTAATAGACTACAGCATAAATGAGTTATTTAATGAAAATCACTTGACTTGATTAAGCTTAAGTGAGGCCTCATTTAAGAGACCTCATTTAAGAACCATTTTTGCCAGGCTTCAACTGCTGACGTATGCCGTTTTTAAAATGAATGCAGAGTGTAATACCAGAATTAAGATAGCTCTGGCTTTTTTTTGAGAGCAAATTAAATTGTGGCACTACATAGAGGAAATATGGTAGTTTAGGTTCGTGTACTTGAGTCTTAGTGGATTTTATTTAATCAGGCGAGTTGAGTTGACATATTAAATTGTTAGAACTAAAGCTTAGTGTTACTAACAAATTTACGCAATCGTCTAAAAATTTGTTGGTTTCTTAGAACTTTATAGTAAAACCAAATGGTTACGTAGCCGTCTTGATGGGCTCACCAACGGATATGGCCCACTGCGAAAAAATCAAGAGGTCGTGTGAAGAATTTGGAATTCCATGCGACTTACGAGTGACTTCAGCGCACAAGGGTACTGCAGAAACACTCAAAATTGCTGCAGAGTATGAAGGTATTTATTGTTTGTAAACTTTTAACTTTTTAATACTAGGAATGAAGAAATACCTGGTTTATACAGGTGTAGAACTTGCTCGTTAATGATTCTGGCCAGAGGCCAAGTGTTCCTATTTTTTATTTTTAACCCTATCGGGTCCAAAGCCATTTTTATGGTTCCTTACGAAAACGAACACTGTCGAAACAAGCACAGTAAATATGTTACATACTTTAGTAAAATAAATAACTAAGCGGTAAGGGTATAAAAAATTGCAGACGTAATAATTATATTGTAAATTATTGTACAAAATATACTTTGGACCATCATATAGTGTTCATAACTAAATAAAAATTGTAAAGTTCGACTAGCCTATGTAAATAGATTTTTTTTAAATATTCAACTTGCAGTACCCGGGAGACCTTGAAATGATAACATTCACTGGTTATTCTTCCATTACAACATCGTTTACTGCTTCCGAAATGTTTTTTTGATTCAAAGTAATTTTTTTTTTTACATTTTCCGTATAAGTAATTTTAAGTTGTTTTATTTCCGCTATATTCACGATTGTTGAAAGTGGTCCGACTCATCAGCCATCGCGTCTACAAGTGTCAATGGCTGTGACCTTGACTCCTTTTGCGTGACGTCACAAAACGGACTTAATCGAAGCAGTTACGTAGAGTTGCTGACATCATTCAAACGCGACCAAGATGTCAGCTGCGCATTGCGTTGTTGAGTTACGACTGCTTGAATCAAGGGCTGTTTTCAAGCAAACAAAAGCAATTTTACTTCAAATTTGACAACAGATTTTTGAAGATATTGAATTAAGCAAACTCATAATATACGTTCCTAAATCCCTGGACCTTGTTATACTGGTCGCATCAAAGCCATGACTTCCACGTGTGATGCTCAATTCGGGTTCAAAACGAAGCACTCCACCTCACTGGCAGTGTACACTGTAAGGGAGACCATCCAGAGATATCGCTGAGCAGGTTCGCGGGTGTACGCTTGCTTCGTGGACGTAGCTAAAGCTTTCGACAAGGTGGCTCACTATTCAGCGTTTCAGGCTCTTCGTCAGCGAGGGCTTCCTTCGTATATCACTAACCTCATTGTCAATTGCTATGAAAGACAAGCCGTCCAGGTGAACTGGGAAGGTCACCTCTCTGACCCATTTACGGCCACTTGTGGAGTACGACAGGGAAGTCCCCTATCGCCTTTCCTCTTCTGCCTGGTCCTCGATGGAGCAATTTCTAGCATTTCCAAAATGTCAACTGGCTGTTGGATGAATGGCGTTGCCGTGAACATCGTTGCCTTCGCCGACGACATCGTCCTCCTGGCTCCCAGCAGGCGGGCACTTCAGTTTCTGCTGGATAGACTCGTATACCTAACATGCGACAAGGGCCTTACCTTCAACGCCAACAAATCAGTTAGAATGGTTTTTGGGAGGGGTGAGGAAGCTACAGCCCCCCTACCAATGAATAAACATACACTATCGTGGGTGACAAACTTTCGTTATCTTGGAGTGGAACTTACAGCCGACCTAACTGATGACGCTCATGTGAGAAAGATTCGTAGTGAGTTCTGTAGGTCAGGTAACATGGTGCTACATACCTTCAGCTTTGCATCTGATGAATGTAACATCCTGCTTCTTAAGACTCGTGCTACTGGACTCTACGGCATTTCAACATGTGTCGACTTCCGGAAAACAACCATGAAATAGCTTGCTGTCGTTTATCATGGTGCGATTAAGCGGGTTCAACACCTTCCGCGACACTGTCACAACCATCAAGCCTGTCGTGATGGCAAAATGTTCACGCTCGACCTTGCAATGCTGATGAAGCAGGCTGCCCTGTGGAGAACGATTCTGGCCTCAACCAATCAGCTAGTGAAGACTTGTTTGTCGGAGTGGCCCCGAAAGCTGGGGCTTTGGCTTGGGAGGCACTGTTGCAAAGTTCGAACACCAAGGGACCTAGCAATTTTGCGGCAACGTGCTCACGACCATGTTCAGGGCAGTCCTGCAAAACGCTGAGGATAGTCTGTTGTCCTAATTCTTTTTCCCTGAGCTGTAGTTGCCTCAATGTATTTTATCAACTTTTTGTTTTTTTATATCCTTTATATTGTACCTTGTGTACGGAACATACAGAAATATATAAATCAATCAATCAATCGGAATTATACCTCAGTTTTACGCAATCGTAAGTTTTTCTGTGTAGACTGAGGGGACGATATACCCTGACACGGTTTTGAATTGATGATAGATTGTAGTATGGACCCATATGTTACTTGTGACAAAATATTTAACAGCCAGTTTATGAACTTTGCAATGGTTGAAGGTACTTTTTTTTTTTACCCTTTGCTACTTCTGTGATAACTTTCAGCAGCGAAAAACAGTGATCCTGTGGCAGTTTTTTTTACAAATACCGCAACGCAATTAACCATTTTATTAGCAGTGTTACAAATTACCCACTTAACCCACTTAATTTTATTACTATGAACTTTTAAAAGTGTAGCTCACCCTCCGTTGAGGTGAGTTTTATTCATTTGTGCATTTTCAGTACAAAGGTACCCCAACTCGTTTTTTTTCTGTGAAAAAATCTTTCTGTGACACATGACTTTGGTTCACTGCACTTCTCTGGTAGCCTGCACCTCAACCATTTGAAAGAACTTGAAAAAATAAACAAAAGAGATTACGGAAGTTCTGCATTTTTGTTTTTTACCTTGTAGGCATGGGAGTGCCGGTCATCTTTATTGCTGTAGCTGGACGGAGTAATGGCCTTGGTCCAGTTTTAGCAGGAAATACAACTTCACCAGTTATTAACTGTCCACCAGTGACTGCAGATTTTACCAATGACATTTGGTCATCACTTCGACTTCCATCGGGTATGTAGAGAATGGCGTATTGTAGAAGCAGTTCTTAAATCAGAGTTAATAAGTGGCTTAAGAGGTAAATAACCGCAAATCTTGATCTTTCAGGGCTTGGGTGCGGCACAGTTTACACTCCCGAAGCAGCTGCTCAATTTGCTGCTCATATCTTGGGTTTGAATGATCATCTGATTTGGTCCAGACTACGAGTAAAGCAACTTTCTCATTGGTATAAGCTTAACAAATCAGACAAGGAGGTACGCCGAGATAAATAAAATTACTTCGTCAACAAAGCCTTAAAATTGACTAATTGCACAAGTGCCAAATTTTATTTTTGTAACTTGACACCATGAATTAATAAGCCAACCTCTAAAATAACAATTTTCAGCTTTTGTATTTGTAACTAGTTAATGAATTTCAGCAAATCTATATAATAAAGTTACAACAATTTTCAACTTTTGATTGATTTTATTTTATTTGTTTGCAACATTCAAGGACAACAAGAATAAACTTACACAAAAATGACTATATTAATAATTCTTCAGACAGTGTTTACATGTAAATTGCATGCTTGCAGTACATTAGTTGATTTTGCATGTAAGCTAGAGCCAGTGGCAACTGGCCTGGCAGGTTGAGTGAATACAGTTAAGCGTGGCAACAAGGCAGTATTTCATATTCAAGAATAGTAGGGAACTAACTGCATTTATGACAATGTGTGTACTATTTTGTGACGTATTCTGGCATTTAGTTAGTATATTGCAAAGAGATCCAACATTTTTAACTAACTGCATGAAGTCATGCTAACTAGTATTACCTCACCAAGTATGAAGTGCCTGGTATAAAAGGCAAGTTCTGTTTAAAGAAAAATGCTTCGTATTAAAGACTGCCAAGCTTTGTAACATTGCTGTACATCATTCCCAGGGGTGGCATGACGCAGAAAACTTGTATATTACCTTTGCTATAAACATCAGTACCACAAGAACAAATTTCCTATGAAAACTGAGCCAATTTTGTTAAGGTGCTTGTATTTTACTCGGTAGGTTACAAACACTATTTTTTTTTTGTCAAAAAATAATAAACCAAGGGAAATAGCAATTGTACCGCGAACGGGTGTGAATAATCTGATTCCAAGATTCTTGAATAAATTTTCACTTTTTCATTGCAAGAGATTAAAAGTATGATTGATTTCCACACCTTTCCAATTCAGTTTAGGTAACTGTTTATTCCATTGGCCTGAGTGTGGTTCATAAGCGACATATTCGGCTACTATGACTCAGGGATGCATTTAAGAGCATTGTGGATGTCAGCTTGCCTCTATTCAAAAATATACGCAGCATTGTACCAACCCAGCAACATTTATTAACAAAGTCCACCTTGACGGTTGACCAAACCAGTTACTGGAAAATACACAATACATTGAATTCCTAATATTTTTGCGTCGTTCTGAAATCATGCCACTCCTAAAGATGCAATGACAGCAGCTTAACCTTATTAATGACATTGTTTGGGTTATGAATATGATACAGGAGTACGATATAGTAAAATACAGTATTGTGAAATATGAGATTGAACATTTTCAGACTAATAGTTTTAACGTAGACGGTTTGTGTGGATATCTACCATGTTACTACTTATGACGGTCAAATGTATAATTGAAGAACAACATCAATTCGCAGGTAAAATATTATTCAAAAGTTTGTATTGAAAATGGTCATTAAAAAAGCAATTCATTGCCGTAAATAAATACAAAAAATATAAATCTGGTTTATTAATACACTTAAAAATCATTTCATGAGCATTGGTTATTTTAATCTTTAAATGGAAGTCTTGAAAGAATTATATGGAAGTTTAATTTTCATATTGTGCAGAATTTGCTTCTGCGACATATATGAATAAACAAAGTGTCGTTTAGCATTTTAGAGGCAATCGTTACTCTAAAACATTAGTGGTAGTGTGAGGTTTAATGTCTAGCTTAATAGATTCAGGCCGTGCAAAATTAAATATTTGGTTTATAAACTAGTTTGCGCTTTTATGAGTGGTGATATTGGTCCCAGCACTAATATACTTTTGACATATGATATTGTTACGGTACATGGGGTAGGTTGCAAAACGGCATAGAAATGGGCTTGGGGCAGCGCCAGGGAAAAAAAAATTTATACACAATTTTCACTTTTTAATTCCCGTAGGCTGGATTTTTTAACCATTTTCTAGTGATTGTGCTGCCACTACCAGCCCCCTTCCCCCAATAAGTTTACACCGGGGTTATTGCAGCTTTTATGTACAGTTGCAAATTAAGAAACTAGGTGGCAGTATTAAAAAACCAAATTACAGTAAGAACCAAATTACTGTATTTGAATAATGGCTAAAGCCAATAGTATAGTGAAGATCTATTGCTTACATGAGCTTAACATGTGAAATAATTCCTAGTACTTAAATTTCCAACTCTTTCCTAACCAGAACCTAAACAGTTAACTTTGCGTGGCCTTAATAAAATTGCATGTTGCATCGAGTCCATACTATTTTGTGAAAATGTGAACTTCCAAAACTTTGCTTACTGGCAAAAAACGAGATAAGGCAACCAGAAATTAAAAATTTCGTGCAAGTTCGTATCTAAACTAGGTCTCAAGTGCAGCATGACAAAGCATCAGATATGTTGGTAAAACGGTACAAAATTCAACTTTATCCTTTTTGCAATGTAGGAAAAACACTTGCGTCGTCAAGATCTGCAGATTACAATATTAACATTTCAATCTCCATTGGCTGAACAATTTACACTTTCACATTGAGCTAGTTGGTGAAAGGATGTGCTCTGTAGCATACACATTAGTGCTACACGCTAGGTCAAAATTACCACGCTAATGGGAACTAAGTACCTGGTATGTGGATGGAAATATATACCACATAAGGAAAAAAAAGTTTTCTGTTCAGTGGTGAACAATAACTTCTCTCACGAAACTGGACACTTCGACAATATTCATATTTTGCTCTAAATGTATGAATTGGAACTAGCCCAACATGGGTTGATCAAATGAGAAGGTATGGCAATCCTTGTGTTAAAAAATTAAATTCGGTACATTTTTGCGTCCTGCATTCCTAATGTACTCAGCTTGCAGTTCTCGTACCTTGAGACCTTTGTAATCGAGAGGAAAAATGTTCGTAGGTCTCATAGAATTGATTGTCGAGGAGAGCAAGGCTGCCGAAAAATCGAAGCTGACTTCATTAAGTGTACATTAATATTGGTTCCTCGGGGAATACTGCCAACAATGGAATGTTGCATGTAGATTGTCCCTTTCAGTGCTACTACTTAGAGATATTAATAAGCCCTTTGATCAAGTCCGTCTTGCCCTGGGTCTGTTTTAGAGAATTCTCAGAGTACATCGAAACTGACAAATTGAATTTAAGAGTTTATTGATGCAGATAAAATGTCCTACACGAAATGCTTGCTGAAACCGTATTCGTTTCGCCCTTGACACGAAATGTGTTTAAATACCACATGAATTGAAAAAATTACCGCACGACTGGGAGGACGTAATCAATTATCGTACTATTCATTCCTAGGAACCTGTATTACTTTCCGTGATTCTGCGATATTGTAACTTTTACCTTTTTCTTGAAGATCAATTTATGATGGTCACTGAAGCTAAAAATCAAACTGCGATAACATAATAAAATAACGTGGTTTACGCACACATTCTTTATAAGGCAGTATATTTTGATGTTAATGATTCAATCAATAAAAAAAAGTTGTCTTGACTAATGTCGAAATGCCAACAGATGCTTGTAAAATTAGCTTATGTATCGTGTAATTTCAAAATAGAGCACAACATGTTTTCTCTCAATTCCATTAATGACGTCGTGGTGAAACTGCAGGCGGCATTCTTGCATGGATGCATCCATGCTGAGGGTGATTATCATTGTGCAGTACGGTGCTGGTTTACGGTAAATGGTGGAATTTCAATATACTTTATAATTGAAACAACATATGTCATTACACAATGTCATTCATTTAGATTTGCATTAATAAAGATGATTTACCAACTTAACTTAAATTATACATGGCAGTGGAATGCGATCAATTAATTGGGTTTAATAATCAATTGTCACCCGCGTCAAATACAAAATTTACATCACACATGTGTTTACTACAGGTTGATACAGATATTAATCTAAATCAGTATAAATAAAATACACCACCTGCCTTTAAAAATGGGTTGTGATTGCGGAGAGGGAAGGAGGGAAAGGCTCTAATAAATAGAATTGCACTTGTTTATTGCATAGCAACTAAATGTGAGGCTCGAATTAAAGTATGCGTTGCATATTTAGTTTTAATGTACTAGTGATGGTACGCAACGGTATTGTTTCTTGGAAAATTTAACATTTACTCGGTCTGTAGTAAAATACTCACCTGTACCTAGGGGTATAGAGCTAACATCTGGACTATCTCCCACCCCCATAGGGATTTTAGCACTAGTTGGGAACTTGCCAATTGCAATTATGACTACACCATGAAGTTTCCTACTAAACGCAGTAAATTTGGCAAAAATATTAAATTCCCTGCCGGTTCGTTATATTGTTTCTGGTGGCAATAATGAATTCATGGTGTTTGAGCGATGTCAAAAAGGCCAATTTTTACATCCTTGCAACTTTTTCCCGCACTCGAAAAACATCGCTGTGGTTCATACTGTGAAAAAATCAATTTGTCATCAAAACAAATATAGAAGGGTAAAGACTGCAGGCACAAGTTGGAGAGTCCGCTACTAATCCTGGGAAGGGAGAAGGGCTACACCAAGGCCAAGTGAGTCAGCAGGCAGTCTCGTTTTTGTTTTAGTTAATTACATTTCGGGCTACCGGAATGTACTTAAATATCCTTGTCTTTCACACCTTACCAACTCTCCAAGATATTTTCAAGATCACTCAGACGCTAGTTCAAAACTCGCCGCCCCAAAGTCAGCATCCATTCACTTGAACCCCGCGGTTTTTTTTTTTCGTCATAAATTTCAGGGATATTTCATGTTTATGATGGAGCATCTTAGTGATAACAAGTTTTTTGAATGATGATAGTGGTGCTGCTGAAAAAGATGTGTTGACGTGTGGAGCTACACCCGGACAATACGTAAAAATGGGTTCGGGTTGCTTGCCGTGGGTTAGCCATCCCTTGCTTGTGAACAGGTTTTGGTGGTGGAACCATCTAAAATTCACGTGCCACCATTTTGAAATATTGTTGTGAACGATAATGTGGCTTCGCATAACTATTCGGCGGGGAGGGTGGCTAATTTTCAAATTATGTAAGCTTCGTTTGTGACCTTGCAAAAGCTGCTATTGGATTTGCTGCCTTTTTTTTTTTTATAAAAAACATCTAATTAATGCCGGTACTTCAGGGTGCGAAGCTTCCTTGGAAGCAAGTGGGAACCATATTTGGGTTCAGTTTTAACCACTTTGAGCCATGCTCATGGTGAGTTACTGTTGGCACGTAGGAAGCAAGTTTTGCAGAATGTGGTGCCAGAGCAAAAACAGTTGGCTGCTCCCTCTTGGAAGAAGACACTAGTTTAGGAAAGTTTTTTGGAAGAAATGTTGGCACCGCTTTGAGAGACAACAGCACATAAATGAATTGAAGCTCAGGGTGGCCACAATTGTTCCAAGATCGTTCACCAAGGAAAGGGCGGGAAAAGAGATTATTGAAGATAAACAATACTCCAATATAAGGAGGTTTAACTAGCCTAGCTCAGGACTGGTGGGATTGGTTCTTGTGACGGGATATCACGGTGAGTGCAGAGCGGATTCAGCATCCTGGTGACCATTCCTGGTGAATCTGTTCGCAAGTTTTTCTAATCGGCAGGTGGAGGCCGGACACCCTGACGAAGGAATGGCAACAGGGAGTTGCTGCACATTCTCACCTTTCTGTTTGGTAGGGAAATACTTGTAGAAAATCAGGGATGCAGGTTGCACGCATGCTTCCCCCCCAGCCCACCTGGTCAGTGAAACAGTGACAAGACTTGTTGGTTGCCAAGGTAGCTAATGCAGATCTCAGCTTGCCAGAACTCGCAAAGAAAACAACCAAGCTAATGGCTTTAGTTACTGCAGGAAGAATGGCAGACTTGAGAGCCATGTCCCCGAGTGGTTGGGCATTCCATCCCCATATAAGAGGGGCTGAGGAAGACTTCTAGACTTGGACATCAGCAGGAAGTTTTGATCATTCAGGCTTTCCCGGATCACGGTTTAGATGAGTATGTCAGAAGAATTATGATACTTATGATGAGCATGGAATCTCTGATGTCATCTCTAACTCAACAATTTCACGATGGCTGAAAGAGGTAATGAAAGAAGCTGGAATTCGCATCTCTTATCTTTAAGGCACACTCCACAAGATCTGCATCAACTTTAGCAGCTTTGGCACATGGGGCATCACTGGCTACATTTGGGAAATACTACTGTAGGAGCCAGGCAGGATCTTTTTCTTCTTTAGTTCTGAAGCTTTACTAACGTAGTGAGTACATTCCGATCGCCCGAAATGTAATCTTATTTTGCAAGGTAAATTAGGATTACATGAGGGATCAAGTAAACATCAATCCCATCCAGACAGAAAATTAAAATGTGTGGTCTAAGGAGTGAAGCTTTCGGCAGTTCAGGCTGCAATGGTTAAGGTTGGTAAAAAATGGGTTTTTTTTTTTTCGACTATCTGGAATTAAGTTAGTTAGTTCCTTGAAAATTTGCAGTCAGGTTAGTATGAAGTCTGTTGATGGGAATAAAATGGCGATTTTCTTTCCTACATGTTTTGGCTTATTGGGTAAGATTTCAAAAGACGTGTGGTTCGAGTGAATGGGGGCACGTATTGGCGTAGTTTTGAACTAGTGTCGAAGACTGATATTTAAGAATCTTGGTGAAATATGAAGTGAGAAAGACAAAGCATATGTAAGTACATTCCTTAATCCCTCATGTAATCCCAACTTACAATCGGATGCTCTCCATCCTTGCAAAATAGGAGATTTTGCAGCAGAATGATTTAAGGAGAGGACGTCCACTTGGATATTTCAAGACCTTAATTTACATAAGTATATTTTAAGCTATCGTTACGTTCATCACCCAAATGAGGCCAAATATGGGAAATAATTCTTTTCTAGAGCACACGGTGAAGTAGGGAGTTTTTTTCCTAGCATTTATCTACAGAGGTTTATTCTGAAACTCCTAATCTGCCAGAACTAAACTTTGTCAAAAGCTTTTTTTCAAAATTTTAGTTTTAAATTGCTGCAGAATAGTAGGGAGAGGGTTCAAGGTTTTCACCTAGGCTGCGTGGTAAAATTAAATCAAGTATCCCTGTCAGATGTAGTGCTCTAACCTTGGATTAATACCTCATCTCGTTAGGGAGGCACTTGTTCGTACCCAAAGCAACAAGTAGCGGCCGAATGTAATGCTACATGATTACACTGTTATCACAACCACAGCATTACGTGGCTCACCGGGGTACAAGCAGGAAGTAAACACATTATGTACATGCTATCAGCATGGCTACAACAATGGGCGACTAATTTTTCGCATGTGTCAAAGCAATCACATGACCTTCGTAGCAAAGCAAAATAGCACTTGGAAACTTGAAACAATAATTACTACCCAATGAATCTATCATCACATACTGCTGGTTATCTAACAACGCAATTCCAGTTAACTATTTCTGCACTTTGTTTTACTACAGACCGTGTGCAAATGTTTGTTGTGAGTATCACCAACTGCGTCACTGGCAAAACAGCAGTAGCGAGTGAGAACTATGAAAGATGCAGAGTATTGTACATGGATGGACAGTTGTAAAAGCTCATTAAAGCTGCACTAACATACCAAAAGGCAACTATAAATTCAACTGCGCTACCTATATCTGCAATTTTTTTATCCGACTACGCCAAGACTTGTCCGATTCATGTTGCTGCATCAAAGACCAATCAAACTTCAGATTTCAGAAGTTGTAAGAAAAACTCTTAAACTAATCTTTAATGTAGCAAGACCACCACCCTAAACAACACAATTGCATCAACAAAATTTCTATAATAAAAATTAGCTTGCCGATATATTCCACAAAAATAGTGGCTACTCTTGAACAGACAGTCAATGGATTTGAAAAAAAAAATACAAATAAACAAATATTCACAACCAGGTTTTGTCCTTTGTATAGAAAATAGAACAAGCTTTATAGAAAAATTGAATGCTGAATGACCAGTTTTGAAAATGGTTACTGTCAGTTTCTGCCCCAAAATATTTATTTTCATATAAGCTGTTAAAAAACGGGTTGCTGGTGAACTCGACTCATTACTACCTTCGATGTAAAGAGCTGTTGTCCTGCACTAGATAGAATTTTACCACTCTTTTTACACTTGTTAAACAAAACTACTTTTTTACAGCACATGAAAATACAAAGCTGAAAAATAAAATTCAGGACTAAACATGCTCTTAATAGCTGCTCCGTACAGCTCCTGCAATGGCTTCCTTCAGGGTTAAATATATTTAAAAAAAATGAATAATGAATCATGACTAAGTTACATAAAGGTATTACTAAAACTATTCTAAATTCTTTGGCAATAGCTGATATAAATCGTCATCAAAAATCAAGTGTGGTTACTGCCGGACTTTGCTAAACTGGGTCCGGTAGCCGTGCCAGGTCACAGAACTGGTTTCTATTAAACCAGAATGCTTCTGAAAGTTTTCAAGCAATGGGACAAAGTAACATGCAGTGGGTTTATCAGTAATTGCATAAGTGCTTAAAAGCAACCAATTTTAGAATTGCAATACACCAAATTGATTAGCTCTTTAATTCTTTATCAATTTACAGCAAAGCAAAACCTTTTTGAATCCATATGACATCAACCTACCTACCTTCAGGACTAAAAGCTGGTTCCAGTGTTGTTATAGATGAAGTCATTCAGACCTAAGTTGTATACTTCTTCTCGGAGTATAGGGTTTCCAGCTCAAGGAGCGCAAGCTGTTTATCGAACACTAAATACTGAAAGGCCTTTATGTGCAAATCTCTTTACAAAATCGTGCACAGTGGTTGGCTTAACACTTTACAGGCTGGCGCTTAAGTTGGTGCTGCTAGTCAGTGCCCGTTTCAAGTGACTTAACAGCTCGGTTAACCCTAGAACGGTCAACCTATTTTTTTAACTTTGACGGCCATCGGGGGGTCCGAGAGACCCCCAAACAATAAGCTGTACAAAATAGTCAAAATTTCAGTTTAATAATTTTTATTTGATGAGCACTTTAGAGAGGCTAATTATCAAGTGACATGATATTTAGAAAAAATAAAACCAGGTTTTATAAAAATATGTTTATTTTGTGTCAAAAACTGTATGTGGGCAGAACTTCGCAAATCATGGTTATCAGAACACAAAAAAAACTTTAAAAAAAATGTATATAGGAAAATTATCTAGAAACAATCAATATCACGTGTGAAAATAAAAATTGTTTTATAAAACCATTTTTTTTTTGTCAAACAGAGGGCTGCGGCTTATGTTCGTGTTACATTAAAGAACCGTCCTATAGCAAAGTTCCGCAAAGCCTATATTTCGGAAAAAAACCTCGATCAGGTAGAAAGTCTCTGGAAATGTTCAAAATATGCTAGAAAACAATGTCCAAAAAATTGGGTGTTAAAAAAATTTTTTTTAACACAATTTTGCGAAATACTGCTTGTAGGTGGTCCCCGCGAGACCCCCATTGGTCGTTCTAGGGTTACCCTAACTGCACAGTGACGAAAGGTTCCCCATTTTTTGATTCCCCTCCATCAATTTCATATGTAAAAGTATGCTGCCCTGTATGTCATCCTACAAACGTTATGCTGTATTGAGTTAAAATAAAAGGAATAAGGTCTTGTAGTCTCTAAGGACTAAACATTTATTTAATCAATGCTCCCTTTTTAAAAGAGCTGATTCATCTGTGAAGGGTGTAAAAAAGTTCACTACACCTATGGATGCAGCTATTGTAACTACACACTTGATTTTCGACTAACTCATAATTCTTAACCAAACTCATTTGGACTTAGATATTTTTGTCCTACTTAATTAGTAGGAATGTTAGATACATTTTTTGTGCAAGATTTTTCATTTGATTTTTTACTATAACTAACATTGCTATGTGTACTACTGGTGTTAATTCAGTATAATCATTTGTGCAAGAATGTTTTTGTAAGTACTATAAGATAATGTGTTATTTTTTTTTTACGGAGGCGTGTATCAAACGAGCAAGAAGAATCTACATTGCTACAGAATTACATCTAACAGCATAACTACAGTACTAAGACATATACCCATTCAATACAGGTACATTTAGAATTGTATTTCAATACTACGTTCCTCTTTAAAACATTTCATCATCCTGCATCAGCTTCCCTATAATTCCCGAGCTTGATGAAAAAGTGGCCAAAGGTGGAGAGCAGTCCTCGGGCCGTGGAGAACGCCGAGGCTGGAAATAGCGAGCCCCCTTGTCCAGAGCAGTCGACTGAAAGGCAGAGACAGGCAAGCTCAGGAAGAGAGAAACAACTGCAAAACTGCAGTTGAAAAATTTGAAGAAAGAAAAAAACATTAAGAAAATAAGTCATTAGGCCACTTAAGGAAGTTTGATTCTCAGGCCTTGGGCCGTAAAAATTAGGAAGGGAGGGTTTTTTTTTTTCAATTGAAAATGTACTTTTTTTTCCCCACTTAAACATCTATGACCAAAACATTGCTTCCAGGTTGCATTACTCAGTAAAGTAGATTGTAGTAAAATAACTAAGCGGTCTACGAGCAAACAAAATTGCAGACATAAGAAGAGAATGTAAATTACTATATTCCTCAGTACTGTCAATCGTCAATAGAGCTCTCGCCATCGATTGCACACTGTCATTGCAGGCTCCTAGCCGGCTGTTCTCAAGTGAGCGCGGTAGCACTAATGGCAATAACTTGGATTTGCTTTGCGTGACGAGAACTTGCCCGAACATGTTTCGAGAGTCGTATGCCACGAATTGCAAAACAGACTTTAAACTAAATAATTCATTTCAGGAAATGGCAGTTGTGTTAAATTGACGACGACTGTAAAAGAAGGGTCGACGTAGGAGAACCAATTTGTTATTTTAAAGGCCATATTTTTTAATTATTTTTTAAACCAAGCTTATTAATTTGAAGGCACTTGCGCATCTGAAAACCGGCACTTTTGGTTTGGCCTCATTGGCATGGAACATAGTGCTTTTTTTTTTTTAACTTAGATAAATCACAATATTTATCATAAATATTATTTTGCATCCTCTTGAAACTAAAACAGAGCTTTGCATGAAAGGTCACGCACAGCCTTCTTGGCTCGAGTTGGCTGCCTCTAGAGAAATATCACAGTGTTAGTGCTAACACCCTGCAGTACCAAGTTTTTCTTAT
>JAHWFP010270182.1:0-14398 GCA_023313725.1 Lithobius niger | reverse complement strand
CAGACTGTTGACCTGCCTATACGAGTGCAGGGTTCCCACCAAAATACTGAAATCAATTTTCCTAAGTTTTCCAATGCAAGCAACTCCAACCTTTGACCGTGGCAGACTGCTCACCTGCTTATACGAGTGCAGGGTTCCCACAAAAATACAGAAATCGATTTCCCCGAGTTTTCCAGAATATATGAAGTCATTTTCCAGGCTATTTGTCGTAATTTTAGGAAGTTATTTTTTTCAAACATTTTACCAGTTTTGTGTTAAAAAGGCTGAAGCTTTTAGATGGGAAATACATAATTCAAAATTTTTTTCCCCCCCAGAGTTTACCAGTTTTTTTTTTGTAAAAAATCAGAGAATTCCCCAAGTTCTCCCCGAGTTTCAAAGGTTGTTTAAATTCCCAGAGTTTTCCAGGTCGGCGGGAACCCTGGAGTGGATAAGGCATAGGCCTTGTTTTGACTTACAGCTACGAGCAGGCCAATTTCGTGTCAGAATGCATGTCATGCTTTTCTTTCTTTCCCGCCCGGCCACCCTTGTTTTTAGCGAGGTTGTTTTCTTGTTTTGAAGTTGCGTCATTTGTGCTTCGTTTTGCGACGGCTTTTAATATTCAAAGCATGTGTACGTACGTTTTCAAAATCAAGTTCTACAAAATTCACAGTCACGCCCTGATGTAAAAAACAGGATTTAAATTAATGCACCTTGCTTAAACTTACCTAATCGTTTAAAAGGGACTTTCTTCTGATCCGTTACCAAGGCAAAGTACACAAAATCATTTACCTAAAAAATAAACAAAACCATTAGTGTTCAGGCAATGCCAGCTGATTTGCATTGTATGAATTTGCAGACAACAAATTTTAAAAATACGCAAATACATGATACTGTGAGAGTTCAGAATATTAAAAAATTTACAATGACAGCAACGCACAATCTCACAACACGAAAATCAAGTCAATTTTACAAATGTTCGACAGCTTTAGGGAGGTAGACGGAAACTTCTCCAACTGTCTTCATCAGACTTAGTTTGAAGAACTTCGGTGCTTTTTTTGGATTACATCCCACTTGCTTCTGTCGTCCGATGTTGGTCATGCCGTCGCCGGCATCCTTCAGTAAGAGCAGACCTCCACACCTGCCTCACTGAAGGGTTGAGAGGACGACATGACCAACATCGGTGGCCACAAAAGTTGAATGTTACAGACGACGACCTGACCAACATTGGAGGCCATGAAGGACATGCATTGCAGACGACAGAAGCAATTCAAGTCAAGTCTGATGAAGCAATTTTTTTCTTTAATAGTTAACGGGTTTTTCTTATCTTTTTGGAAACAGAATTCTGACCAAAACAACTCTGCGGCCAAAACCGTGAAAGTTCAACAGATGAGGGAAGAGCTAGTGTGCTATTCCCGGGCAGAAGAAATGGTAGTAATTGTCCAACACCAAAGGAAGGAGAAACATTTAATATTAAGGATGTGGTTTTTTTTTCCAGGCTAGTCAGCTCTTTACGCTTTAGCCTTCTTTTTTAGAACTATCGCTTTCAGCATCTTAAAGTGGAGACTTTCAAGCAGACCCAATTTTAGATTGAAGCAAGGATATATTCAATAACAACACCGACGTCCACCGTATACAGGAAACACAGGAATATGGCGACCAACAGATACACAAGTATTTACAGTTAAGGCAGTGGGCTCAGGAAAAGTATCCCACGGACCCCTCATGAAGTTCGCTTTTCGTTGCTGGCCCGAGTTATTTTGTCGTGTTTCGTAGACACACGTCCTGGTGGGGAATAGGAGAGCGGTTCCCAACTTTTCTACAGTATTCCTCACCATCGGAGAGCACACAACAGTGCCCCTCCCCCTTCCCACCCCCATTGCTATAGCATCGGATTGGGAGGGGGTCGAGCTTCCCCGGGAATGTTCTGCATGGATATCTCGAGGTTCGCGCGGGCGGGGGGAAGAGATAGTCCAGCTAGCATATTTTAAAGAAATATGCTTGAATTTGAAACATTTTCCTGCAGCTGGGGCAGCTACCATATATTTTAGAAATAGTTGTGAATTGGAACTGTTTTCCTGCAACTTATTTTTTTAAAGTTCTTGTGAGGGGGTCTCCTCATGATCTCAGTGTTCCCGAGCGGCCCAATGCAACACTGCATTGATGTATAATTATTTTTTTTAACAAACTGAATGATACTGGTAAGTCTTTACAATAATGTAGCCTAATTAAAAAGTCTGTCACTGGCTAGAACTTTGCGATGCATCGTTAAAAAAAGTTCACCACTGATCTGGCTGCATCTCGCACCTCCCCTGCAGTTGCTCCATGCCTCCCCGGTTGGGAAACGTGGGAAAAGGATATGCACATACGGTACTACTAAATTACTGCAACATTAGTACTTTGCGTTATATGTTGATTAACCCCTTCCACTCTTGACTTGCACCCGGGAGTCCCTTTCTTTTTTTTTAAATTCAGAAAGTGTAGTACATGAATAGTACAATTATATTACAAAAATGCACAGTTGACGTGTACTTACAGAGGGCAAGACGTTACTGGAATAAGCCTAACTCTTGTTTTTAACGCTTTTTATCTTTTTCTCCACCAAATCGTGCTTACATTTCTGATTTGACT
Organism: Lithobius niger; assembly: GCA_023313725.1. Classification (NCBI taxonomy): domain Eukaryota; kingdom Metazoa; phylum Arthropoda; class Chilopoda; order Lithobiomorpha; family Lithobiidae; genus Lithobius; species Lithobius niger. The sequence goes on along the minus strand of JAHWFP010270182.1, from coordinate 11,791 downwards.
TCGTTGACCTGGTTCCCGTAGTGGGCGGCTTATCTTGGTGGGCCTTGCATACATCACTAGACTGCAGCTTACCTTTGCCACGTTGTGTACAATACTGACGTTGACTCGACATAAGTGACGTACAGGGGTATGGTCTTGTGACAATGCTTCTTCTGTCCATCTTATGGTTGTCACAAATAACTCATTCCAATACCGACTGAAGGCCAAACATCGGTTTATTACTGTTCAGAGCACCCAAAGGTGCGTGCGATCTGTCTCATTCCATCCTGCCGACTGCTTCAGAGCAGTGAGGAGCTCTCGGCTAGCAGGGTCCCTCCAATGATTTAACATCCAGTTACTTGAAGAATTTTTACCAAAAGTTTTTTACAAATTCCGGCGTCCATCTCACTACAATAGCGGTTTTCTTACATTTTTCGGTGCACAAAAGTTGTCGAAAAGGTCCGGAAAATCCATCTGGGTAGTTTTTTCACGTTTGGGGGCCAAATAAGTGACAACGCTTCTTCTGTCCATCTCATGGTTGTCACAAATAACTCATTCCAATACCGATTGAAGACCAAACATCGGTTTATTACCGTTCAGACCACCTGTAGGTGCGTGCGATCTGTCTCGTTCCATCCTGCCGACTGCTTTAGAGCAGTGAGGGGCGCTTTGCTAGCAGGGTCAGCGGCCCTAGAGGTGCGCGTTCTTACAATCTGTAGCAGAAGAAATAGTTAATGTTTTTTTTTTCCTTTTGGAAACAGAATTCTGACAAGACGAGTCAGCGACCACAGCGGGAACTGAAGAAAGTTCGGCAGATGAGGGAGGAGCTAGTCTGCTGTTACCAGCCAAAAGAGATGGGAGTAATAGTGCAGGTGCCACTGTTCAAGAAGGTTGACCCTACGGGCGACGCGTCAGCCATAGTGGATTGCGGAAAAATGGACTGGTGTCCGTTGAGTTAAAATTTTATTTACGGACGAATGGAAGTCCTCACAGATCGGATTTCAGACTTTTAAGTTCCTAAGGCCGCTTTAAAAAAGCTAACAACTTTTGTGGTAAAGTGTATCACCTTTTTGATAACTTCTGTCAGCACAGCAGAATTGTGTATGTGAGATAAAACCTTGGCCAACGTAATCGTGTCTGCATTCAAATCGGAAACGGCAGCGTTAGTGCAGACAAAGTTGCGTTAGCTTACAAAAGCATTTTATTCTGATTAGAATCTTGGGAAATAAAAAGGGAATTACGTTACTTCACCACAGCCAGATTCGGACAAAAAGGACCATTTATGTGCTTCCTTCTGGTCCAATTTGCACCAGTGCGATCCTTTTCTCTACTCCTTTTCCGTAAGTTGAGGGTTAACATCACATGGATTTAACCTAACATAACATGCTCTACAACGCTGGCTAGCAGTATGCTTGTCTCCAGTAGTCTTTGTAGCACGAGTACGCTTCCAAATTTGTAGTAGTGGAATCAACTTTTAAGAGTTAAGGATTTTTCACGAAGGCAAGACTTAGTCAGCACCCAACGATTAGTGAGGGACAGGTGCCATTGCCTGCTGGGAGATGAGCAGGATAGCCACTTGTTGGGAAGCTGTGGAAACTTTTTTCCTACAACGCCACTTCGAAATAGCATTACGGCCGCACGGTTAAGTTTTTGGGCGTAATCATAAATAAACGATCTGAAAATACCTTCCTTTGCTATTGGCTAAAATTTAGCCAATTAAGTAAGGGAAGTATTTTCCGATGGAAGTGAAAATATTGTTTTGTTTCAACTAAACTGTCTTCTTTTTAGTAAACTGAAAAGGAACCTCTCTCTTCAAAGGCTGATAAGAAAAAAAAAATTTCCTTAGTTACCGCGATCACAAAAAACACTTCGAACAATGCATGCTTTATTACAACAACCGCAACATTATGAAAACAATTAAATGTTAGAAATTGTTTTTGCTACAAACACTTCATATACTCAAGTAGGCTACAGAAAACCTCACTATTAAGTCACTCACAGGCAACATCAGTCAAAGATCCTAATAAATGACACGAATGATGAAATAAATTTAGGAGTAAGAAGTAAGACAAAGCACGCCAATTCAGTGAGAAAGTGTCAGGATTGTGAAACGCCTACCAGAGAACCAATGGTTAAGTTAATCCCACCACCTAACAAATCAAACATTAGGCCATTTGACAAAGTTTGTTTCTCGGGTGAAAAATGTATTTTTCCCATGCAGATGGGCGGGTGTTTATTTCTTTCTCACGTTTCCTTCATGTATGCTTTTAGCCTTTTAGATCTAGTTTTCATAATAAAAAGCATGAATGTTGTCTGAAACTGAAACTACAATAGGTCTTGACTTGCATTATGCCCTCCTGGATATAATGCAGACAAAAATTAATTTGATTTTGCTAAAAAAAAAAAAAAAAAAGGGTTCGTGCGGGGACTTTTACGCGGGGAGGCGGTGCCTGAGGAACGATTTCTTTTTAAGTAGCCTTAAATGAAATACTTGAAAATCACGCAGAATGCAATTTAATTTTTTTTTAATATTCAACATTTAAACTATTATTTGGCGGGATAACGACTTTTTGTTTCACAAAACCTTGGCGGAAATCCTGAATAAGTTTGTTTCGCAGTAAAATCAATTAATTTGAGGATGGAGGAAATTCTAAAATGAAGGAAACCTCCTAACAGGCCAATACCAACAAAGACAAGTCAAACCATGATTTAATTTTCAACTAGTATATTGCCGGTCTCGGTTACAATAAAAGTCAATTAAAAGATTAAAAAAAACCATTAAAATCATGATCAGCTTAGTGCTGCTAGTATTACCAGGCCCTCCATCTTGAAAGTAAAATCATGATTATACTTTCAAGACGGCTGCTCTGGTACTATCAGCAGCACTATGCTGATTCTGTTTTGAATGTTTTTTTTTAATCTTTTAATTGGCCTTTTTTGTGACCAAGACCGGCAAGATACTAGTTGAAAATTAAATTATCAATTGTCATTGTGTTTCGACTTGTCATTGCGGGTCTTGATCTGTCAGGAGGTTTTCTTCATTTTACACGTTTGTTTTGGGCAGACTGAAATTAGCCAGATAGATTTTATTAAGGACGGACAACAACACATTTACAGAATTATCACGCACCACTTGCTCAAGGTCACCACCCCGAACTTCAGATTGCAACTGTGTTTTTTTTGTCGTAGTTCTCCGTGATTGGCTTGCTTGACTGGAACTGGCGTCATTCTGGGATTTCGACTGAGATTTTTTGGCGGTTGTTTTCCTCGATTGGCTCCCTTCATCGCAAACAGAGTCATCCTGTGAAATAATAATTACATTTAATTTCTTTCAGCACTTATTTTACGAACACTGACGACAATGAACAGCACAATTTATTTACCAAAGCCACTCAGATTTATTTTACACAACAAGTTTTTTTCTAAAGATTAGCAGATTACCAATATTATTTTAAACCAACACTGCTAAATGTAAAGTAAGAAATAAGTCGAGAATGGAAATCCTACAAATAAATACACATAACAGTAACCAACCTTACGCATGCACGCAAGTTTAATTCGAGTAAAGTGGCTAGGATTCAACCCAGGCCATCATCAAGTCACTGCCATTCTGTTATTATCGATATGCCCACATATCAACTAAGACAATTCACTGGACAGAACTAAGTACTATCAAGGTCACAAACGTCCAATTGTCTGAGGATTTCGTCTAAGATTTTCGCTGCTCTTTATTTCCTACTAACCTTTACTTACTATTTACAGCGATCCGTGTATATTTGTTAATTATGAATAACAGTAAAGATCTCGAAGCCGTACAACACAAGACGTAACGATTTTTTCAGTAAGCTGCAATGAAATTTGAGGCTTTAGCCATGCATAGTGGCCAAAAAAAATACAGCCCTAGTACATAAGCAAAACTATTTTTTTTAAAGATAAAATTACAGTAGTTTTTACTTCCTAAAATACCTTTCTTTAGTTACTACTAGGTAAATGTCGTTTATATTTAAGCTCAATGTCAAAGACCTTAAAATTCACTTAAGGCTTCTATAGCTCACAAACTTAGGTGCTTGCCTGTTGGCCTCCTAACATGCCATGCCACCCATCCCCACATTCGTTGTTCAGCAAGAGTGGGGAACGGTGGGGAAATAATAACTTTTAAGAAAAGTAAAAACTAATTTTATCATTCAAATAACGTTTCACTACTATCCGACAATACTTCCCTTTAGTTACTACGTAGCTGCCTTTGTCCAAAAGTAAGTGGGTCGAGCTAAACTATGAACTAACATGTTCAGACGATACCGTCACATTTGCAATATCATTAAGAAAGAAGTATCCACCTACAGCAAAAAGGCAACCGTTACTTCTTGCCCGCTGTGCTGCCATCCATAATATGTTCTTTCATTTGTGCATCACCTATTGGCCCCACTGACGCTTCTTGGATAGTGGCTAATGAAAGTGTTCTTATTACACCATGCGCAGGCAGTAAGGACATGTAATTTCCGCGATAATACTAGGTCCGATTTTGCGCCCCTTGGCTCGTAAACTAAGAAAATTTATGATAACAGAAATTCCAACGGAGCACGAAAATATGGGTGCACAATTGCAGCCCAACTTTGTAACATGGCTGATGATGATGGATCGACTGCTCACCTATGGCAACCTTGTGCCAACAGCACTGTTTGGTGCGGATTCATCTGAGTATTGCTTCGGTGGTAACTGCTAGCGGAATTTCCAAAAGCCATTTTTGCGATATTTTTGGAAATTTGTGACATTTTGCGAAATTTAATTGGATGTTTTTGCTTCAGTTAGTGATTGTTTACGGACCACTTCAAGAATAATTTGTATAATTTAGAGAAAATGTTCGCAAAATATATAATAACTAATTCGCAAAATCTCAGTAATTATATCACATGTCCTTAGCAGGCGGCCACAATTTTGTCCAAGGGCCAGACAGCTGCGAACACTCAGGACGAAGCTAACGCTCTCAACTCATGTGTTCGCATCGACGGGGAAGATCCACATGGTTGGGGACAATATCATAAGCCCAGAGAATTGCATCACAAATCCAAACCGCAATCCTAGTCGGAGGAACCAGAGCACAAGATTGAGTCACAGAGTTCTTGTCAACTACAAGAAAGCGGGAGGCGATGTCCGATCCTTCTGTGGTTGCGTAAGATGGCAATTGCGCATATTCGAGATAGGCTTTCAATGCGCAAACGGGGCACTTCAAATACTCACCAGTTGATGGGTCCACCACTGGGTCCAAAGCCTTGATAACCACAAGACGTGGCGCTTCACGTGGATGCCAATTCATGGCACGGAAGTCTACCTGAAGAGAAAGTCACCTGCTGTTGCCTGCTTCAGAAAGGCCAATGCAAGTCAAGGCGGAGTTAACGACGGAATGATGCCACTTGATGAGAATGGGGGGGGGGGGGCATACTTGACTGGAAGAGATGGTCCAAAAAAGCTGCTAAAGAAGCAACCTATAGGGTCACAAGGGTCCATATCTTGTTCAGTACACCACGCAAACCACATATGCATTTTGCCTCATATACCTTCACAATCAACACCCTGTAGCACTGTAGAAGGTCTCGTTAATTTTCGTACTGTGAAACGCCATTTTTCCGAGTTTTGTTGACTGTAGAAGGCGTCTCGTCAAAGCGAGGAAAACCCCGCCACCTCGGATTCAATGTCAAAATCTCTACGAATGAATGAGAAGTCGGGTTTTGGTGCAGGGCTTTACTTTTGTGTTGCGTCAGGAGGTCCGACATGAGCAGCAACTGAACCGGATTCTCCTTTGGCAGGTCCAACAGGTCCACAAACCACGGTGCAGTAGGCCAAAACTGAGCCACCATGACTCGCTGTTCGACTCCCGAATCTTCGCCAGGAACCTGAGAAGGAGGGAGAACGGGGGAAAGGGAAAAGGCGTAGGCAAACATCTTGTTCCACACCTGGCTGAGATCCGGAAACAGGAATACAAAAACAGCAACTCATGATTGTGGCATGTCGAAAATAGATCCATCCAAGGCATTCTCCCTTCTGAGAGATGACTCTCCAATCTTCGGGGACAGTTTCCAGTCCATAGTCAATACTTTGTCTCATCTGGGTAGCAATGTTACATGAAGTTCTTGACACAGAGAGAACAGGGCAGACAATTCCTCCATCAAAGTGCGGGATTGGGTTCCTACACTCCGACATACATACGGGATAGCTGAAGTGTTTGTCTGACATGATCGCAAAAGCCTTTCTCCGCAGAAGAGAGGACCATTCGTTGACAGCATAAAAGGTGGCCCGAAGCGTCAGCATGTTATAATAATATATATTTGACCACTCTACTAGCGGCGGTCGGGTAGGTGGAAGGGCTGAAGCCACTAATACCACTCCCAATTTAATTTTAAAAAACTCAGTAATTTCTAAGCAAGAACCTGTTTAGGTCAGTCTTACTTAGATGTCTTCTTAGATGTCTTCTTAGATGTTTCTTCACTGAGCGAATTCCAGACAGGAACTACACGAACAGCAAAGAAATATTTCCTGCAATTTAGATGTGAATGCTGTGTGCGCAACTTGAGCTTGTGTCCCCTCGTGTGGGTGACAAAACTAAAATCGAAAAGCGGCAGTTGAACACCCAAGTAACCATGGAGAATCTTGAATGTCAACACAAGATCAGATTTTAATCTACGCAGCTCCAAGGTCTCAAGCCCAAGCATTCTTAAACGCTCTGATGCAGGGATGTTGCGAAAACCAGGTAGTCCCTTAGTGAACTTGCGCTGTACCGACTCAACCAAGTCCACATCTTTCAGCAGTGATGGGGACCACACTGGGCTGGCGTACTCCAAGATGGGTCGCACGAAAACTATAAAAGCCCAAACTTTGGTTTTGATATGTCCCGAAGTAAAACATCGGTTAACCATTGATAGCCTACAGAAAGCCTGTGCCACAATTTTTCGACAGTGCAAGGATGGTTTAAGGTCGGTGGTGAACCATACACCAAGATCTCGTATCTCCATTACATTGGGTATCGTTGTTTCTCCCAGCATGTAACGAGACGCGTTTCCACACTTACCAAACTGAAGTGTGCAGCACTTTGACTCAGAGATGGGAAGTTGCCACAGTGTAGCCCACTCTGAGATACAGACAATATTATCTGAAAGGCGTTCACGAGCTTCTGCATCGATCACTGTTGACCCAAGTTTTAGGTCGTCCGCAAATTTGTATAGCTCAGACCTATCATTAATGCAAGATAAGTCGTTCAAGTAAATAACAAAAAGCAGGGGACCCAAAACAGAGCCCTGCGGAACTCCACTGATTATATCAGAAGACGATGACAATACTCCCTCAACAAGTACTCTCAACAAGTATGTTGATAAGGAGTTGCCTCTTCCAGCGACCATTTCGACGCCGTGAGGTCATCCATGTGGGCTTCCCATCCCAACGCCAAAGCATACGAAAACAATAGCAGATCTGGGATGGGGGTTTGAACGGGAACACTCACCTTACGTTTTCTGGCTGAAGCTGCCATCCAAAGGAGATTGCCGAGGGGAACCAGATCGTCCTACGAAAGCTGGGGAAATCATTCGTCCTCCGGAACCAAAGCAAGGGCCGAGTCCTCCACGCACATACCAGGACAAGCGTCGCACTATAATCTATCTGATCTATGACCGCTCCCAAGTCCCTGGCAGAAATCAGGTTGACAGGCTGTGTATATCCCCCAGGGCAGATTGTAGTTGCGTTACCGTCTCTGGGGGACGGGCAGAATAGGAAGTTGACCATGTCGATCTCTGCTCCCGAAAAACAAAGGACTGAGCTAGAGAGATTTCGAAGGGCTGACACCCATCCCCAGATCCGAAACAGCAGGAGGCAAAACTGAAGCTCTTGAAGGCGAGGCGGCGCCCAAGCATTCCGAAAAAGCCAGTCTTCTTGGTAAGCATTGAATCTTCGGGCTGTGCCTGAAATCCCACGACAACAGCGAAACGAATACGGTTTCAGCAAGCAAAATCCCATGACGCAGTGGAGAACGGAGGAGAACATGAAGCACCGTGACCAACCCGAAAGGCATCACCTCGAAGTGGTACGTCAGTCCGCCCGAGACGAAGTGGAACAGATGAAACACGGACAGATGGCGAGGAATGTGGAGGTATGCGTCTCCTACGTTAACCAATATGTTGACTGCCCCTTGCACTAAAGATTCCCTCACCGAAGCAAGCGTCTCCATCTAAAAGTGTTCTGCGGCCAGGAAAGAATTGAGGTGGCAAAGGTTGAACATTAGCCTAGTGACGCCGTTCTTATTCGGAATCACGTGAGTAGGGCTGTAGAAACCCGGGATGTCGGGTGACCACCGAATTGTTCATTTCTCCATTCGATTCACAACTTATGCTTTCTACAACTTGTTGGGGTTGATTCTGTAGTCAGGGTGGTTCTGGTGGAACCACTGTCAGAGACGGCAGAGACCCAAACGGAGGAACGCAGTCGTGGGCAACTATCGAAAGGAATCCGACTTCCAAGCAGGAACATGGTGCCACAGCCGGGGCCCCCCCCCCCCCCCCACCTGACGGTGAATGAGAGCAGGAATTTTTCCGAAAAACTGACGATTGGAGCGACCTCTGCATCCACAGTAGTTGCTGAAATCCTAAAATGATGTCGTTGGGAATAAGCAAAACAAAAAAGTCACAAATGGCATCATAATCTCAGTACTCTATCAGTAACGGTTATCAGATGGGATTAGTAAAAAGCAGTTTCGGGGTCAGAATTTTCCAAATGCCCCAGTAACCGAACAAAATTTGCCCCCAAAATAAGAGCCTTTCAAAAAAGTGTTTGTTTCTGTTGCCACTTTAATTATTTTGCAATATTCTTCTGAACCGAAGACAAAACACACTAAAAGACCTGTTTTTTTCCTTTTTTTGGTGCACTGAAACTGAGTTTTACCCTAAAATTTTGCAAAATTCTGCCTTCCCCTTTGTAGGCCTAACTAGGTTACTTATTTGTTACGGAATTTTCTCGAGCTCCAGCAAGTATAAATGAATAAACTTAAGTAACAAACTAATTAATACAGGACATAATAAGTTAGTTGCCCAACGTCTTATTTAAAAGGACCAGAAACGCATCATGATCTTTTGGATGCTGCAAACAGTTTAGAAAACGATCCCAGTGAATTCTTCGATGCAACAAACCTGCAATTTGACATCAAATTCACTAACTTCGGTGGAAAATAGCATGCAACACGACGTGTTAAAGGCGTATTAGCCGCCATTTTGGAAAATGGCGTCGTGCGTGGCCCTTGCAACTAAGAATGTTTGTGGAAACTTTTAGGGGACTCTACAATATGTGTACAAGCTAAATTCAAAAGCTTATTCACCAATGGGCAATCCCTCATAAAACCATTTTTTTTTTTTAATATTATGGCTGGTCAACTAAGTCACAAACTACGACTTCTTACGTATACTTACTGAAGAATCTTGACTAGGTTTAACAATTTTTCTCTTGGGCATGGTTGTTCACAAAGAGAAACCTAAAATGAAAGCAAGGTTACAGGTTACTTATTTTTACTGTCAATATGGTATAACAAACATCCGAACAAGAAATTTCTCCTTGTAGCAGGATAAAACAAAACCGTATCAATCGCTTCCACTAAACTAAACTGGTTTAGAAATAAAACATTTCAAAATACGTCCAGTGGCATGACGCGGCACGTAGTTGGTTGTAAAGAAGTATTCATATTACCATATTACCCCTATAAATTCTTGATATTACTTACACTACAGAAAATTACTGAAATGGATACAGCGTTAAAAAAAAAAAGAACCTTGTTCTCCCTAGACGGATGTAAGAAAGTTAACTCCATATTTGATGCAGTGTTGAACACACGTCAACATTTTTATTTATATAAAAAAAAATAGTTAAAAGTGGGGTTGGCACATTATTGACATGCGACCACCCAGTTTTATCCAGTTGATACCATGGTCTTAACAACTCCGGATTATCGATTAATCTATCGCAATGTCGATGTTCAGCCTACATCAAGAATTCATTTGATGAGGCATTGACATTCGATTTTCATTTCAAAATATTCAAAGTTTATGACGGCCAGTATCGGCTGCCCGAGTCATGGATGCACTCTCTGGTCCCTCCCCCGTGTTAGTTAGCCTAGTGGACTCTACCCAAGCCCACTTCTATTCGTAAAGCAGTCCAAACCCCAAGCTGCCATCTCTTAGGCAACTGTTTAGAAGCTACAAGGCAAAATGTTGACGTTACAGGGATTTCGTGCTAAAAAAATTACATTGATAACGCAATGCAAGTCTCCCAGAATTTGACAGAAACTTTAGACCGACACATGGATCTTCACACACTGATTGGTTTAAAAAATTTAATTTTAGTGCAACAACTTGGTAGTATAGTAGCTGCACTGAACTGATTTTTAAATTTGTTTGCATTGGACTGGCTCACTGTAAACGAGCCTTTGCCAACCGGTTTAGGCTTTGTATTAAAAATTTAAAACTTTTCATCATTAAAATGATTTTAGCATACGTATTATAAAACCACTTTAAAAAAAAAAATAATTGTGTGTATTTATGCTTCGATTTATTTATTCACGCAACGATTTCAAAAGTAATTTTTTTTTAATCCATGCTTCAGTAGAATTTTTTTTTAACTAATTGGAAATGGAATTGGCAAGTTTCGTTTTTCCATTGGTTTGAGATCGACTCAGTTGTAAAAAAGCTGATCAGCCCAGCTTATTTTTAGGGATAGTTCGATATTGATATCGGTATTCTTAATGTATCGGCATTGGAACACTGTAATGCTTCTGATACCAATAATTTTCTTTAACCGATTAGGGAATACGGCCATAAGCTTAAAAGCCAAAATTGTCCTTAACTTTTTTAGGGCAATCTCAGCAGTTGGAACCCATACAAAACCAGAAGCTTAAGTTGCATTGTATGGAAATTAAAATCTGAAAAAATTAAAAAAAATATTTTAATATCGGTATGGGTACATCAGATCGGTTTACCCTTCTTCGGGATCGGATCGGTCAAAAGCCATGTCGGCCTATCCCTACCATTTCATTTGTAGTTTTCTCCCTTGACTGTCCCGGTAACCACATTACCAGGTTACGGAAGATTTTCCATATACGATTTTAAAAAATGACGACTTTTCAGGATTATCGTGACTGGACCACGAAAAAAATCGTGACCTTTAGATGATGTTTTAAAAGAAATGAGTTTCGTACGTAAAGAGGCAAAAAAGTACTGGAATCAGGTAACCTGCGATAATGCTACGTTAAGATATTGTCCAGAATACACCCCATGGATGCTGAAGGAACATGGCAAGTCTCTCACTATACCGTGGGTTGGCATTGATGACATTGACAGAGTCCCCTTCCACTTCGAGATTAACTACTTCAGGCCACGACTTCCAAAGGTTAACATTTTTCCTGCTAGTCTCATGACATTGTCTACCTACATTTTGTTACGGGGTAACTCACTTGCTAGACTTGCCACTCAAGCACGGCGTTCAAAACTCCGTAACGGATACAGCAGTTTCTCAATTTTGCCACGAGAGCACCAACTGCAGACGCGATGTTTGAGCCACGTGACCAAAGCCTGTCTCCTGTATAAGAGTGCAGCTCTACATATAGTGCGACTGACCAGAGTTTCAACAACTGTCACTATCCATACGTACATTAATAGCGGTAAGCATTCAGCGTACAAACAAAATTATTATTTGTCTGATAATAATTGGACTAGATCATTGCGTGGGGGCCCCCCCCCCCCAAAAAAAAAAATACTGTCATTACACAATACATTACCAGCAAACGCTT
>JAHWFP010270181.1:0-23441 GCA_023313725.1 Lithobius niger | reverse complement strand
CGTATAAGGCCGGTTTTCCAGAGCATTGTTGTGATTTCCCGTTTGCATGTAAATACTGTTATTTCCCGTTAGCAGTCGCCCAAGTTTTCATTAGATTTTGTCAGATTCAGGGTTAATTAAATAAATAAATAATAGACGTTGTCGGCCAAGAAGCTATACGGCTTTTAAGGGCCCAAGAGGAAGCTGTTATAAGTGGAAGGTTTTACCACCATCAAAGGTTTTACCACCGGGAAAGGCGTTGTGCGCAGGTGCGTGACGGACGACGACGGCCGTCGAGTGACGGCAGGTGCGTACACTACTCCGATGCGATCAGTTTTTGACTGAAAGGATTCTGCCTCAACATTCCCGTTCGTTAGCCAACGGATCATCATGGAAAGGGACGGAGCAGTATACGCCGCGCCTTTTAATTTACATGTTTTTAATCCAAGCAGATATTTGACGGCTTACGACGTGACGTGACGATATCGGGGTAGTGTTTTACAAGCTTCACTGTACTATACGTTATTCCAGTGTATGATTTTCGCTTATGGCTTATTTACAATTTTCCTTTATATCATTTACAGCAATTTCTGTCCATTTAATTATTTCTTTTATATCTGACGAAGCTATTTTGCCTTTGTTGCTTGAAAACGGTTTCGACATGGGTTCCGAAACGTTGTGTTTTTAGTTTGTTATTGGTTTGCGCCACGTATGGCTTTTCTGAAAGTAATATCGAACAAAGTGCTACACTTTCGTCATGTGACCCTATCGTTATTTCTAACAAATCAAAATATGAGTGTCAGTAGGTGTTTACCATACGTAATTTAGAGTAATGAGCCTATCAGTAGCCTAATGGAACCAGTAATCTTGCAGTGATCGTTCCGGAATTACCTCCATCAAGACCACTGCGAAAACGCTGGTGTCAAATTCTATAATTTCATTTCGTTCTAATTGACGGTTCAAAAGTTCTTAACTAATCACAGCCGGCTCAAGACAATTTGGGGCCCTTCAGCCCCCTGGTGCCCCTTCCCCCCCACAAGGTCATAAGTGCACCATTGAAAAGTATTTTTCTCCCCGATCTTTTTATTCCGTGTTCGCTTCGAATCATTAAAGGGACATAAATCCTCTTCCGGTATGTCGTGCGACCCGTTGAGAATAGCGTTTGCAACATTTGCACCGGTAAGAGTTAATGTCGCAAAATCATTTCGCATGAAAGGGAAAAAAAAAAACAAGAAAATGAATGTGTTGGCAACATTTGAACTATTGTCGCAAAAAAAACGAGTCATACAGGAAAACCAACATGAATGCATGTACCTTTAAGCAATCATTTTCCATATACCACGCTCCAAGCCCAATATCCATTTCAGTGTTTTACGTTTCCTGTCAGACTGCCACCTGCCGACAAAAATGCCAGCCGCAAAGTACCGCTAGTTTCGGTTTCGGGTCGCGTTACGCTTCGACCCAACGACCCACATCGTTCCCGTAGTTTCAAAGCATATATATAGCACCGATAAATCTCATCCCGTTTATCTCTTTACTTTTGACGCAGTATAAAGGATTTTCAATCAATAATCTGCCTTCTCGCTATAGTAAGGCGAGTGCTCCCGCTCCCACGCGGAGGGGGGGGGGGCTTAACCCGGCGCCTCATACACGGCCGCGTTGCTCGCGTATGGCGTGGTCCAGATCCTTGCAGTTTTATAGCTCGCCTGTCTTCAACGGTGCGGTGGATGACTTTGGGCATGAAGCCTATAAATGTTACGGCAATAAAGACCCAACTGATATCTGGTTAAGGGGCATATTAAGGGATATTTGACGGAAAATGGCAGGAGACGTCCCCTGGACTTGCACTGCGAGCTTGAAAGGCTAATAAACGGGAATAATATTGTAAACTAAAGGCCAACTCTAAGCTAGTTCGCCACGTGCTTAGCTACCATGGTTATTGCATGATTTCCGTGATAGGGTAGGGTAGTTGGCCGATTTACATTGTTTGTATTTGTGTTGGAATTGGGTGTCACGTAAAGCTACTTACTTAATGTATAATAATCTTGCTATTGATGAATGGTTTTGTTGCACGTCCAGAAGTATACCCATTGTTCCCCTCGGGCTTGTTGCGTTACGGTTTGGAAGTTCGAATAGCTGAGGCCAAAAATCTACAAGTTCGTAGGAAGGACGCAGTAACATTGCTGCGAATCTATTACAAATATTATTCACATTAAGCCAGTTATTTTCGATCCGCACTGATCGGATATATAAAAAACAAACATTAAAACAAAATCAAGACTTCAGGAGGACTTCCTTTAGGAAACTGAACAGTATGAAAGTTCTGTCACATATAAGAGGAAAACAGTGCGCCGCTCGGAAAAGTTTTCCACTACAAAATACGTAAACCTTATCTACCCCAAAACAAAACTTGTTGGCAAACTTGTTGGCAAACTAGATTGGCATTTCCATTTCTTAATTACTAAGAAAATAATGGATTTTATCAATTTGGACCAAAAATTACTGATATCTACCCCAAAACAAAACTTGTTAGGGTTTCCCGCCAAGCTTTTCGGCCGTGTGAAGTCGTGATATCAAACGCCAAGCTCTTTCGCCAAGTTAATCCCACCGACTAATACTTCAAACGTTAAATGAAATAATTGAAAATTGCGCTGTAAGCAATTTTCATATATTTCATTTAACCTTTGAACTATTACTCGGTGGGATTAGCTTGGCGAAAGAACTTGGCGTTTATTGTTTCATTCAATAAATACGTTTCTTGTTATAATAATCTTTGTAATTTCTTATAATTTTTTAATCATATTTCAGGATGCCTTTAAAGTTTGTTATAAGAATAAAAAATATTGTTACACCCACGTAATTACGTGTACCTATTAGCAATATACTTCCGACAAGATTTAAAAAACGCAACTTCAAAAATCACGTCTATTTCAAGCTTCACCAATCAGAGGCGTAACGTATACAGGTATGCTTGGTTTACGCATTGCATACAGGCCCAGACCACAAGGGGGCCCGTCTGGTCTGCGTGCATTCATAACAAATCCGTATACAAAATAGTAAGTACTTAATGAAGACTGTAAGTCTGCGATATGATGATGAATAAATAAACAAAAAATCAGACAAGAGCATGGTAACATGTTTTATCTGCTAACCACAACACAGAAATCATTTTCCGACAAGACACTAATTCCACCATCTGCAACGTCGCATGGACAGTGTAACTGAACCACTGATTTTGATGAGGTTTGGATTTCGTCGATAATTTTTGCTGAAATTCCATGATTTCTTGAAAATTGGTTCAACCATTTTCCTTCAGACGAAGTCTTAATACTTGCTGCACAAATTATGGAACTGGGGAAAAGGTGAGAGGAGGCCCACACCGGAGTTTTGCGTAGGGACCCAACACAAATTCGTTACGCCACTGTCAACAATAATAACGAAATTTGAGCCGCTTGATTCTACCAGGAATTTTTCACTATTCTAGAAAATAAAAAAAAAAAGAGAAACAGTAGACTCTCCGTCCTTTGCAACTGCTAAGGTTATCGCAGGAAGGAGAGGGACCATTTTGCTAGGAAATGCCTAGGATCTTTTACATGCTACAATCGACATAAGCACGAATGCACTTCCGTGGTCCGTCTCTTCCCGAGTGTACGGGCCGAGGACAGGATTGAACTTTGGGACCTTTGGCATACGAGGCAGGGTCTGATCCGTAAAACTTATCCTAGCCTGTTTTTGCCCAGTGGGAGTTTGTTGTTTTTTCCCCATCTTTCCCCACGTTTTATTGATTTTACCTCTTATCACTTGATGACGGTATCGGTTTGAGACTGAAAAGTCGTGACAGTGTTTAGTTTTATGTACACTTTTTTGGCTTTATTTCACATTACAACTATACAAAATATATTAAGGAAAAAATGAGAATCCTTAGGTCGTATTTATTCTGACATGGATCATGCTTAGATTGCAACATGTATTCTGACACGGTTCAGTCGTATGCATGTTCTGGCGCATTTAAGCTGACTGCAATATCTACAATACAAAGCCAGGAAACTTTGTTGACTGAAGTTTAGCGTTAGTCATACACACAATCCTCGTCACAGAATCAATAATCCCATTACAATTGAGCGTTCATCGATTTTTTTACAATGCGCAATCATCTTCAAGTTAAGATTAGGCAGAAAGGGACGGCGGGCGGCGTGTCCACCATTCCACTCCAAAATGTCATTTAGATCGCTGAAAAAAAAAACTTGACATGAGCGATAAAAGTATGAAACCTATTGTGGCGGCTGCCATTTTTCTGCCATGAAGTGGTTTCTGGCGTAATCAGGCGGAGAGGAGGGATATCAACTGTAAAAATCCCCGTCGACAAGTGAGGTGACAGCTGGAGTTAATAGCACTGAAGCCCGTGGTCAGCCTGGACACTGGCTATCGCCCTCACTCAGGTTGACCGCTACATTCGTAAATCAATAGTGGCCAGAGGGGACGACTAAAGTCGGAACGATAAATGCCCATACGCCTTGGCTGCCCCAGAACAGCGCGGACTGCTGTGTCCGACATCACAGCCAGAGATAACACCGACACCTGGCAACAGACAATGGCGCTACTACAGTAATGGCGGAAAGTGGTGCGAACAGACAACGACGCTATGGACGCGGACCAGCGACGCACTAACAAACACAAAGGCCCTTTTCACCGCAGTTATAATAGTGGCGTGTAATCATGGCCCTTATCGGTCGTGTAATCGCTAGTTGAACCGCGCGTTTAAACGCATGTTGTATATTACCGTCCACCCCGTTATATAATGGAATTTGTAATGACGTCAATGGTTGTGCCGAGAGGGTCTCTGAAATCTGACAAAATTGGAAAATCGATCAATAATAAATAGTACAGGAATTAACAGTCAAATTAAAGCATGAACGTGTGGTGCAACAAAGTTAATCAACGGGAATTTACACGAATTTTCAAATAGATGCATAAACTGAAGCCCATTCAGCCAAGGAACGTAACTCATTAAACCTTCCTAACGGTGGGGATATCCAGTTGAGTTTAAACTTAACCCTTGGGTTAAGTTAAGTAATAGGGGAAAACGGTGATATCCATCACGAAATAAGTTGAGGGCTAAGCAAAATTTAGCCTGTAGGTCGAGGACTAACTTAATACTGAGTAGTTAGCCCCGAGATGTAAAAAACTGTGATATCAATCCAGGATTAGCATTATTCCTGAGCTTTAACAACATTTTAACATAAGTATATCGAGGCTAATTTAGCCTAAAGGTCGAGATCTAAGGAGTAAAGAGCTAACAAAACCCCAACTTAGTCCAACATGGATATCAACAATTTTTTTCTCCAGTCCTCTAACTCACAGGTCGAGGGTTAGTTATATCCAGGGTTAAGCTACTCCGGGGATAGTTAAGACCTCAACTGGATACCCCCACTGTTAATGTCTAACATGCCCGCAACCTTTATGAGAAATCTCCTGTTAACTCGTCTTCATATGTATTCTTTTTTATATATATTTTTTAATGTTTCTTATATTGTTGTCATCATCGTAAAAAGGAAGCCACAGTCGCACAAACAAGAACATTGGTTTTATTTCGGTGCTTATTCGCAAACACCTTCATCAGATCCAAGTTAAAACAGTAAAAACACTAGTGCAGCATAGCCTAGTCTCATACTCACAGTTCCCACGACATTTGCTTCAATGAAAAACCAGGTTTTTTGTTGCAATCGTGATATAACAACACAATATAACACCTTGCGTGGCTTATTACCAGCAATCATAGTTATTAATGTTGGGGTATACAATATTAATAACAATGACTAGCTGTCCCCCCCCCCCGGCGTAACATACGCCGGTCTAGCCAGTTCCTGCATACCTGAGCGAAATACTGTAGTGGGCAGTATGGAATAAAAAGGGCGCCGACTGCCCCCTGCCCACTGCGGCCTATCCCACTTACTTTCTGCCATAGTGTGGTCAGATTTCCCCCATTCCCCCGCCCTGGTAACCCCTTTTCCGTCTCGCACCGCCTGCCCCCCTCCCCTCTCTCCAGGACCCGGATTCCCCTATTGTGTGGTCTGAATATCCCCATCCCTGCTTCCCCTCTCTTTGAACCCCTGGTGATTTGTTTTGTTATACAAGTTAATTTTTTTTCAATGGAGGACGCTCACTTGCCCGTTTCTCCGTTCTGATCCCAACAATGAGCCCAACAATGGTCGTGCATGCAGTGATTGTTAATCAACCAACTTTGAAACTCTTCAAGTCGGCTAAAAGAGCTAGCATTATTAAAGCAATATGTCGATTGTTACTGATTGTTACAGGCCACATCCGTTTGTTTGACATCGTTGCTCTCTCACCCTCTTACATTATATACCTCTTTCATTGTAGTGCATAGTAATGATTAATTTGCTTGCCCAACTATATATATATATATATATATATATATATAAAGATAGATTATTGGTAATAAGCCACGCAAGGTGTTATATTGTGTTGTTATACCAGGATAGCAACAAAAAACTGGTTTTTCATTGAAGCCAATGTCGTGCGAACTGTGTGTGTGAAACAAGGCTATGCTGCACTAGTGTTTTTTACTGTTTTAATTTGGTTCTGATGAAGGTGTTGCGACTATAAGCACCGAAATATAACCAATGTTCTTGTTTGTGCGACTGTGGCTTCCTTTTTTACGATACCATTACTGGCACATCTGTTTCTTTATTGTTGTCATCACTTGTTGCTGCCATGCTGTTGGACTGCAGACTACAGATTTTTTTTTCTTTTATTTTTACCATTTGGTTTAAAGAAAAATTTTACCACCATTTTAGTGTACGAGAAATTTACTTGAAAGGGGGAGGGGTGGCCGGTTGATGACGTAAGAAACGCTACCACAGTATGGAAGCAGGCAGTAGGATGGAAACAGGCAAAAGGCTAACCTCAGAAAACTGTGGACATACAGGTAAACCACCCCTTCTTGGGGGGGGGGGAGGTGGGTAAAGTAAGAAATGACGTAATACTGGAGGGGGTTGAGCCATTGATGACGATTGATGATGATGATGAGGGAGGAGCAGGGGGTTGAAAATGGCCAACTTCTTGATGACGTAATATTGAACGGTACCTAAAATTCCAGTAATATTCGAACCATCCACCTGCTTTGGAAATTTAAACAGCCTTACTCTGTCCCAAATTTAGAAATCAGGCAACGTAGAAGGTGCCAGTTCGCCACTTTGCCACAAGTAGCTAGTTCAAAGCCTCTGCCAACTTCAATGTCGCTCTAGCTGCTAACTTAATTACAATACAGAAAGAACAGCGTTTCTCTGCCATCAATCCAGCCAAAAAAAAGTCGTTTCCTGGCAATGAAGCCATCGAAAGTAATTTTCGTTTAACTTGTGTACGCCTTTCACAGTTCGTGAGTTCTTACTCAGGTCGGACAATACTGGCAAATTAGCTCAAATGAGTAAAGTTGTCCATCTATTCGGAACGATAGATCCACAATATCTATCATAGGTTTTTAATGATTATGGTAAGAAGTCCAAGTGGTATGTGATCCCAATTTTAGTTAATAAGTTGAACATTATCTCCTGATATTTGGTGGGGAGAAACAAAACTAAAAAAGGGAATTCAAAGATATTTTTAACAATTAAAGGAAGTTGAAGTTGTAGTGGAACATTAATTGGTAATTTGTCTGCTGCATCACAGCGCTTTAATTAAGTTGCGTGTTAGCCTACTTTGAGTTGATAGATGATGATATTACAGTTACCATATTCTGTCTTTACTTTCGTGGCTTCTGTTTTGAGGAAGTGTTTTCATCTTTTTAATTTATTTTATTTAAAAAAAATTCTTTTAACTTCATTCGTATACTACAATTATGTATTCTTTGTTTTTATAATTTATAATTGATGTTTTAAATGGTTGATTGACTGCTTGATTGTAGTTCGTATGCACTCGGCTACCCACAAGTTCGAAATTAAGTAAAAAGTCGTCCTTTGGAAATAAACTCATAAAATTATTATTAGTCTGTTTAGTGTTTACTAATCTGATTTAGATTTGTGTACCAAGCACTCAAACGTCCGTTGACCATGGTGGTACCAGTTTGTAAGTACCACCAGATTATAAGGCACCAAGTTATAAGAGTTATCATAACTTGGTTGCACGTAGAGGTAACTAGGTGTTCCAATTGTGAGTGTTTTCATCACTTCATACCTTCACAAGTATGTTAAACACTGCAGGCATTAGATGCGCAATGGAAACCTGACCAATCCAATTTCGCTTCGCTCACTCAATCAGCGAGCCCGACGCAGCCCGGACCCGACCCCTTTTCCGGACCCGTTGAATATATATATGAGAAATAAATGAATACGCTTTTGTAGAACAAAGTTGACACCTTTAGCCCAGCCAGCAGCTTCGGCATATTTTTTTTTCTGGGCGAGGCAGAAAGTAAATCACCGACAGTACCTTGTTGGTATTTTCTTTTCATCTTATTGTTGTCGATTGTTTCGCACGTAGCAATGATAAGCGTCATGACTTTGACTTTGACTTTATTGAGCTTAAAGACCCCGGAAGCGTCATGTACCGTAAGTTTAAAGAGATTGTTAAATCGATTGTTAGATTCCTATTGTTTGTCAAACATTTTGCACGGTAGCAATGATAAGCCTCGTGCACCACAAGTTTATTGTGTGCACGGCGTAATCTTGAGTCCTGCAAGTATTTTATGAGCGGCTACGTCTTCCTGGAGGGGGCGACTTTAGTCCATGGCCGCCATTGTTTTTGTAACCATCTTGGATATCAACAAGGCACTCTACTACCAAAAACGTACAATCGATTATCTGTGTTCGTTCCGCGGCGAACTCAAGATAGGCGGCGGACACTATAAAGTAATTGTTGAATTCTTACCTAAAAGTAGTCTTGGCAGTCTTGACTTCAACGATCTGATCATGTAGATGACTTTACATGCTTGGCTCAGTTTGATCGTTCTTGGTGTTTATAAAGATTGCTAGTAAATATTTGCCAACACAAACTATGGTCTAATTACTAAAATGTATGCCGAATCACACAAATGTAGGCCTCACTACACGTCCTACCATCCAGTCAAGTGACAACAAACTACTGCTGTATTCACTCGAATATAGGAAAAAATACGCAGATATTGACTTTATCCCCTCCTTGTCCAAGTCTCGGTAAAACTAGCAGAAAATCCTGGGTAACAAGATTGCCATTTTTTGGCTGCTACGGAGTACGAATCCAAACTGGGTTATCTGCCCCACGTCGATAAGAAGGACAAAGCTGAAGAAATCCAAGCGGAAACCCAGAATCTTTGACATGTCACAATCGACACCAGCAATGATAGTTTCACCCAGAGAAATGTGTTATTCTATGTATTGGCAAACGCAAGGCTGTTGACTTTCAATATTACTTGTCTGGTCATCAGTTGCAAGAACAAACCGTCGTGAAAGATTTGGGCATCCTTGTGGACAACCAACTTAAGTTCCATAATAAGGTGCAACAAGTTGTGAATGATGCTCGGAAAACGTTTTTTATCTTAAAGTCAATGTTCAAATCGTAAACACTTACAAATACAAGAAGATTGTATATGAAGTTTATCCGACCAAAACTTGAATACTGTGACATGTCTGGTCACCCCATTACAATGGTGATATTTGGAACAAGTTCAGAGAGCCGTCACCAGGCACTGTGCTTCGCTGAAGGGTTTGTCTTACGAAGAACGTTTGAAAAGACTTGACCTGACAACCCTTGTTGATAGGCGTTTAAGAGGTGACCTTATCAAGACCCGTTAAATTCTGTCTGGCGAAGTGAGTTTGCCTGTCGACCAGTTTTTTTCAACGCTCGACTGTCATACGAACCAGAGGACACAGCATGAAGTTGACGAAACCACGAATCCACACCATTGTTGGACAGTCTTGTTTCACTGTGAGAGCCATTAATTCTTGGAATGCACTCCCAGAAAGTGTTGTGACAGCACCTTGAAAAAGTTGGAAAAGACAATATGATCTGACTCAGTGTTAAAGTGTTTTTGGCGGACGGGTTTTTTCACTGTAAAGGGTAAAGGGTTTTAACGAGCGTTAACCACTCCTGGTCATCTGCCTGAAGCCCTAAGGCCCTCCACTGTAGTTATTTATAAACAATCATCGGTTTGTTTTCATATTCTTATTATTGCGTTGTTGTTTACGTGGGGACATTGTCAGTACCTTGGTGTTATAGAAGATTCATCATGACCCAGGTTTAGGTCTAGGTTAAGATAGTATAGGCATAGGTATGAGTGTACGGCATTATAGGCCGCATAGTACTCAAATCAAACCAAATCAAATCATGCCCCACTTCCATTTCAAGTACCCAATGCATTGTCTTCAAAATTGACCCTCCTTGCAACAGCACCCACTGGACTTGTGGAAAGTTCCAGGAAGGACTTCACAAAGTTGTAGGTTGTGTTTGTTGAGTTTCTGATGGCTTGACCAGTCGTTCTGGAGGCCTTGTGAAAGAGACGGCGCATCGAGCGAAGGACTTCTGGAAGAGTGAGATGAACAGGCCGAAGGATTGGGTGGAGTGTCGACCGGAGAACGATGTGAGAACTAAGAATTAACACACTCAACCATTTACTTTCACGTTAACCTGCAAAACCACGAACAAAAGCAAATTTTATTTTTTAGTCTTCTGTACAGCCGGACCGGCTGAGAAGACTATTGCAACGACTTTGTCCGTTTGTCCGTCCGTCGCTTTTTTCAACTTTGCAACGGTACCAGATAGAGACTACTAGTGACGATCAGAGACGATCCAGTGTCGAAAGTTAGTTAAATAATATGGCAAATTAAAACATCGTTTCTTCCTTTTAGCTAGTAGACTTCTTCGACATACCTATATTAAATAATAACATTTGATCGTCGAACTGAAATCCTAACGATAACACGCAGCCGTAAAAACAAAAGGATTTTAGCTTCGTTTAAATAGTCTCGTCGCATTGTTGCATATATGAATAGGCTTACCGTCGAACCAAATACTCTATTAGGCCTATCTGCTACTTACGAAATTAAAACTGTAATTAAAAAAATTAAGCCCCAAAAATGAAAATTAGGCCTAAAATTACATTACCATGGCAACGTCGAGGTGCTACTAGTCGCTGCTGGTTTCATCAACAGCGTCTCTCCCGTTTTACGTCCCTACTAACACTGTTCTATATAGGATACATTGCGCGGTATGTTGTAACACTGTAACTGTGTGCCCGGAGGCGCACCGTGTTGCAAAAATGAATAGACTTACTATTCAATCCAGATCTCCGTTATCTGCTACTTACGAAATTAAAGCTGCACATATAAATTAGGCTTAAAAGCTGACAATAATGCCTAAAATGTAAAATAAGCTTAAATAGCTAAACATTTTTAACCGGCAATTCTGAAGGTTACTGCTGTTAGATTATAACAAAGAGATAGCTGTTGCAATGCGTGACAGAGGTTTCCCGCCACCATTGGTAGTGGCAGAACTGTACAGAAGACCGGTTGCGACAAGGTAGCCGCTTGTATTTTGTACGAACTGTTCCACCTGCGTGCATATGTTATCTGTAATGTAATCTGTAACGAAACAAAATACTAAGGGCGGGGAATAGGGGGGTGGTGAAGGCCACAATTTCCAACCGGATCCCGACTGATGGAAAAATCTGAAAATTGAAGACTTTCTTTGTTAGTTACTCTCGGTTTTGGTATGCCCCCCACCCCATCAACTCCATTATTACTGAATCAGAATGTTGGACGGTGAAGAGGTCGTACGTCTTCCCCAATTAGCCTACAATTTGAATTTCAACTCAGTTATCCAGAGAAGACCAATTCGGTAGCACTGGGTTGACGGTGGTCGGCTTTCAAGAAGACTTTAGTGTGCTGCAGTGAAGCTCGCTCTCACCGAGCGGGGGGAGCAACTTGGTTACATTTGCGAATACAGGGCGAAGTGCAATGTCTGCCAATATCCGACAATGCCTACAGGGCCTACAATGTCCACATTGCCTGCAGTGCCTACAAGGCGTACAATGCCTGACAATGCCTTCAGTGCCTACAATGTCTGGCACAGACTTCAACAAGGTCCTGTTGGCATCGACTAGGTATGTTTCGCGCTTATACCTCCTACTTTTAAACAATAACTATTAACCCTACTTATACCATCCCCTTCTAAACACTGGCTTTATCTTTATCTTTATCTTTATTGAGCTTATAAGCCTGAATGCCACACGCTCACTCTAGCCTACTTAACAGCTAACTTACTCTACCCCGTACATTGGCTTTACCAATGGTTAAACAATGCTTTTTCTAACAATAATTAACACTCCTACTTTTAAACAATGGTTTCAACAACAGGCATTGTGGTGATAAGTCGTAATATTTATTTTGTTACTGATTGTTACAACGTATTCGAAATTACCCTTCACGTGCGTACCACTCGCCTTTTTAACTTGATACCGTGCCAAGAATCAACACGCTCCCTTTTTTTTATTTCTACCGTGCAAAGAATGAACTAGGTCCCCTTTTCCCATTGCTGCCATGAAAAGAATGAAATATGTTCGCCCTGTTGCTTTAATTTGTGCGTTTTGATTGGCTGTCATAATGACAAAAACCAAATCAATACATATGTATGTATATTCTAGTCATTCTACAGACAAATTAAATGAATCGGCAAATTACCGCTTTGCGGAGGTTTCCCGGTTCGAATCCCACGGTTTGCCCCCTCCCTTACTAAATTTATTTCTCTTCATCAAAACGTCTAGCAATGTTCAAAATTGAGCCAGATTATCTATACGAGTAGCGTACATAGACCACCGAGACGGCAAAAGGGCAAGCGAAAGGTTTTTTTTTTTTTTTTTGCTCGTCAGTCATTTTTAAAATCTTTTTTAAGCTTGTTTCTCTTTTTTATCCTTTTACGCCCCTTTCCTGGCCTTCCTTTCGCCCTTTTTAGGTCTTTAGGCTCTTCCCTGGCTGCAGCACCAGCGTTTATCGGTTCAGAAAACCAAAACAGGGCGGCGGCAAATTAGACGCTTGCCCAGCCGAAGCCATGATGCCAAAATAGGGCATATTTTTTTTTTTTTTTACAAAAACGGCAAAAGGGGCACTCCCTTCTTCTGCATGCTAATGCGAGCATTACTTTACGACAGATAGCCTAACCTTAGATTACGTCAGTTAACGTAAAGCGCCAAAAATTGTATAAAAAAAACGTAAAGTGTCAAACAATAAAATAACGAATAAAAAAAAGGTGAAATCTTCTTTCACACCATGTGTTCAGAAGCCGTACAGCCAACCAACTAATAAGCTTTTAAAGCGTCAATAACATTCTATAATCTCATTTTTGGAATAAATCGAGGTCAATGGAACGCAGTTCTACATCGCCCTGGGGTAAAATCTATGAAGGAGTGCGTTTGCAGGGTCAGGTCGAAAGAGGTGTGTTAGTTCGCGGAGGGAGTTGGTGGGGGGTAAGGGCGCCGCAAAGCACGGTGGGAGGAAAGCTAGCAGAACAATAGGCGCTCGCTAGGCTCCGTAATGACAGCAAATCTCTCGACTCTAAAATCAATTAATCGAGCTCTATTTTAATTGGATTGGAGCGTTCCACAAAGGCGCCATTAGCCCCGGGCAGCCGTGTCAACGCCAGCCGGACAGACGGACCGACCAAGAGAACGAGAGAACGCGCGCTCGTGCCAACAAAAGGTGCACCTACATGCTCAAGCTTCCCCCCTCCTCCCCTCATCCACCCGCACAACCTTACCCTAAATCTGGGAGCTGAGAGTTTGAAAATGGGACGTGTAAGAATGAATTAAAAAAAAAACCTTGTAAACCTTAAGTCGTAAATACCGTACCGTTCCTAAATCCTGGTTCTCACTCCGTCTGTCCTTGTCTACTTCGTGATGGGTGTCGCGCGACCGTCTTTTGCTGTGATAAGAGTCGCAAATGGTCTATCACATTTTGATAAGAGACCTATCTATCCTGCCCTAAACTAAGAGTTGTGTCGTCAGGGCTAGGAGATAAAGACGCAACACAGGGAACAAACAAATCCAACCATTCACCATACAAAAATCCCAGTGAAACAGTCCCGCAAACTCAGACACGTAGGGACCCGAGATGGCTTACGGGAGGTAAAGGGGAGAAACAAAAAAGTCAAACAGACAGGACAGGAGGCAATTCTGTCGTTTAGGCGGCGGATCGTTACGCAATCTACCATATCACATCTGCCATAAACATCAAGCGATTTCCCCCGCTGTAACCAGTAAGATTATTTAAAACTACTTAACTCGGTGCATGTGGGTACAACAATATACTAGAATTACGTGGCGTACGGTTGTTTACAACATCACGTCGCTGTTCAGAAACAGTGCGCATGCGCGTTAGTCCCGGAATCAGTCCACCGTGTTAATTACCGTAGTCTAGGAATCGGGACAGCCTTGGCTGTTTCAAGGAAGTTTATTCCCCCACAGAGGTCGAATGACCTTGGTGGTTAAATTCAGAGTTGTAGTGAAACGTGTCATCCTTCGTCGCCACAGGACTTGACACTAAACAGGGATTCCGCACAAGATGAATCGCAATAGCAACCGAACATAAGCATAAGCAAGCTTTTCCTGTTATATAATTATATAACCGTACAATGGTACTCCAATCCACAATTCGCCTTAAACCTTATCTGCTGCACGTAAAATTTGTTGTTGTTGTTGTTGTCATTTTTGCTTTTGGGGTAAGGTATGGTTGCTAATGGTTCACATTGTAGGGGTTTTTAGTACGTGTGGGAGCTGCCCCAATGCCAACCCCATAGTTAAGGGGCTTGCTTGAAAATGTGCCGTGGTGCTTGTCAAGGGGTTGCGGGAATTCCAAATTAACCTTAACAGATGGAACAAGGCTGGTATAGTCGTGGTTTAGTTTTGGTGTTAGTTTAATGTTAAATATGAGCCATCGTGTGCTCAGGCTCGCCTGAAGTTCAAGGGCGACACTAACCTTGGCTTAGGGCCTTAAATGGAATGTCAATGGCATTAGGCTTACTTGGGAAAATTTGGATTGGTTAGTTTCGGGCTATTTCATACGTTGACCGCTAAACTAAGTAGCCACGGGGTTGCAGTGGTGAACTACCAACAGGGTATAGGTCTGGTTTGAATTTAAGTTTGGGGATTGGGGAGATTGGGAAAAATTCTAATTATAGAGCCGAAATTACCTTTGGATGCGGGGAGTTGGAGAGCTGGTGGCGGATGGAATTTTAGGTTAATACCTAATTGTTGGGAGCACCCGGCGGAAGACCATGCGAGCTCGAGCCGTTACAATTGATGTCAAGCATTATGTACAGACAAATCCTAGCGATGGATTGTTACAACAATTGATCAAATAGAATTATTTCAACTAACAACGAGTATTCAAAGGGTTTCACAATGAGTATTAATTTTGGAGTGACAATGGCACATTACAATCTGACGTCATGTGGACTTCGGGCTTGGCAGATTTCACAAATGACGTCATCAGCGTAACCTTGCTGGGGTGGTACAATTCCAACGTTGAAATCCGGAATTAAACTCGCAACAAAATTTGGCCCCGTGTCTGCATCTCTGCGTTCGTTTCATAAGAGTATTCGTAACTGAAAGGCTTTGATGACTTTGGGACGTGACAACTATCGTCGTATATTCACCATTACGACGATGAACGGAAGAGTCACGATTTAGCTAAATAATATACAGCAGAATCTAACGCATTTGTGCAATAGTAATAGGCGTAGATTCGAAATTCCCTATGAGTCGACTCTTCAATATAAAACAATTTCGTTCTCCCCCCCCCCCCCCCCCTTCCGGGAGCGTCAAAGATCTCTGCTGCTCAGTCTAATAAGCAATATACATACCACACCTAACCAACCAAAACTTGCATAAGTTTTTGTAAGGTAAAAATGCCATTAAGCCCAATGCAAAGAAGGATACAGCCTTAAATAGTTATCATGTTTTTTAATTAAATAAAAAACTGAAAATACGATTAATGGTTTTAGTCACAATGAAGAGCCAAATCTTTAATATGAGCAGCTGACATGCATAACAAGTTAAATCCAGTTTTGCAAAAAAAATCGAGTTAGCTGCATGTACTTATGGGGCATGTCTGCACCTACAGATGCTACATTTTATTCGTTACAAGTTATATCCAGGCCGTAAGGGAAATTGGAAATTAGCCAACAGCGAAAATTATACACTAGAAATAACGTAGTTCAGTAAAAACTTACGTTTCATCGGAGTGGCATGACCCATATTCGAACCGGCTACCCAGTTGGCCCCCTGCATAGTGCCTTAATCGCTATGGCCACGTCCTCCAATGGCATAATGATAACTCACTGAACCCGTTATTAAGGTCACAACCGTGACCAGGACTCCACTCGACCGAAAACAGCTTAGTTTACTTTATAACTTTTTTTTACTTTTATAATTTCTTTGAGCCTTCAGTCAGCCGAAGCAACTTAATGCTTGTATGGCTGAACCGGCTCAATTTTGAGCATTACCAGACTTTTAGAGGAGAAGAAATATCTGGTAAAAGGAGGTGCCAACCGGGGATTCGATCCGGGAAACCTCCGATCATCGTAGGGGCCGAAAGATTGTCCAGAATTGGCCAGAATAGTTCCCATAGCCGCTGAAGGAGCATGGCAGCCTCTCACGCTACCCTGGCCGGCAGTCCTGGCGGGGACTTTGCCAAGGTCCCCTTTCCAGGGGTTCGACCAGATCCGCAAACCTCCAGCAACCAGGCCGAGCTCTCTCACAACTCAGCCACGATGACCATAGCTCAGCTCTGATGAAACGTAAGTGCATAAAGATGGCTTGCTGAACTACGTTATTTCTAGTGTATAATTTTCGCTAATGGCTAATTTCCAATTTTTCTTAATATTATTTACAGCGATTTATGTCAATTTATTTATATATCCAGGCCGTGACAGGCCAACAAAAAAAGTGTATTTCATGCAGTGCATATCAAGTTACATTCATCGCCTTTTCACAACAAATCTTCTATATATATTATCTTCTATATATATAATAGGCTTAGGTTGGGCAAGCAAATTCCTCATATGCACTACAATGAAAGAGGGCGAGTGACCGACAATGTCAAACAAACGGATGTGGCCTGTTACAATCAGTAACAATCGAAATATTGCTTTAATAATGCTATCTCTTAGAGCAGACTTGAAGAGTTCCAAAGTTGGTTCAGTAACAATCACTGCATGCACGACCGTTGTTGGATTTATTGCGCTTGCTATCAGAACGGAGAAACGGGCAATTGAGCGTCCTCCATTGAAAAAAGACATTTACTTCCATAAAAAAACAAATCAGCAGGGGTTAAAATGGAGGGGGAGCTGGGATGGTGATATTCAGACCACTCAATAGGGGAATCCGGGTCAGGGACGAGAAAGGGGTAGGGGGGACATGGGGGAAAATCAGACCATACAACTGGGTAGGCCGCAGGGGGGTTCGAAGGAGGAAGCAGGGGGAAGCCTTTTCATTCCGTACTGCCCACTACAGTATTTCGCTCAGGTATGCGGGAACCGGGTAGACCGGCATATGTTACGCCGGAGGTACAGCTAGTCAAATTAAATCCGTTTGAAACTATGTTTTATTTTTGCATTTTTACTGGCCAAACGAATGTTGTATTAATTCTCCAACAATGACTGGTTTTGCCTAATAATACTACACAAAAAGGAAGTTACTAACGTTAGTCGTAGTAATTAATTTGTGAGAGGGGAATGGCGATAAAAAAAATGGGTCTAGTGACGAGAGCAGACTCACAAAAGGCATGTATAAGCTATGTTTTAATTTTAAAGCAGATAATCATATGTGCGCCTAGTTCAACTATAACAACGGACAAAGTAAAAAAGGTACGCTAAAAAAATAAAATATGGTACTGTATATTATACTTACAAACTAATAAAACATAAAAATCTCAGGGACCAGCCCTCGACAAAATCAACAGGGTTCGGCCATGTTGGATGGTGACATCACAATACTGTTAAATTCTATTTACTGGGAGGTTATCAAACAAGGATTTCCATCTTTGATGGATTGGCAAATTCTTGACCATTCTTCATTACTTTTTGTGAATTGGCTGAAATTGTATATGCTCGTTATCGTTACTAACGTTAATTGTCAGTTTTACCGCCGGGGCCTCTGTGATACTGCCATGGGCAAAACTTACTCTACAGTAACATGGATTTTCAAACAAACTGTGTTAATTCCAAACTTAACGGCTTAAAAACAAGTACTTAAACACAATTTTGTAGTATGATATGTTCTGTTCTGCGTGTTAGCTCCTCGTAAAAGATGTTGGAATGGAGTTTTGAGTTCATGGATTTACTATAGAGTGCCTAATATAGGCAAACTTAAAAGAACACAAAATAAGCTTACCAGGGCTCTGTTTAGGAAAGGTACTCTTATACCTCGATTACATACCTATATACAAAGATTGCAAGATACTCTTGATGTAATAAAACTGCAAAATTATACCATTATTTTAATAAAGACATAAAGCAATGGATATTTCTTAAAAAAAAGATAATTTATTACACAAATGGAACCATTAAATACGAAATTCACTATTTTTTACATAGCAATAATTTTAAACCAGCTACCTTAGATTTGGGCAAATAAAACGAAGAGTTAGAGGAGGGTTTATTAATAAATAACGTATGTTTATCTTTTAAAAGTTGGTTTGCAGTATGCTTATACACACACACACATACTTACCCATCCACACGCACACACACACACACACCCACCAACACACCCATACCTTCTCACACGAAACAGACTTTCTTTCTGACACAACCATTGATCAAAAACAGTCCTTGTCCCCTGGTATTTGCGTTAAAATTATAGTTCGTTGCGTTCGAGTGAACTCTAATCCATTTTTATTCGTGTGCTTTCACGGCCTTGAGTATGCGGATACGAGCTCTAATGTTTTTTTTTTCTAAACGGCGAAGCCGTTTTTTGTTCAGTTAATTTACGATGTTTTCTTATTACTAAAAATTATAATTATTTTCCGTATTTATTTTTTGCTCTCAATTAAAAAAAAAATACTTGTGCATATTCTACGATTTATATATAACCCATACAAGTTTTCTGTGAGACTTCGGAATATAATTCATTAATAAAAATATAATACGGACTGGACGGAAAGACAGACAGATAAATAAATAAAAACCTTGCCACTTCGCATCTACCTGTTTGAAATTTTTAAAATTAAAATTGTGCAAATTACAGTGTTTATTTTTGTGTTTCTTGAGTGTTAAGTGAGAACTGGTCTGATGACGCTCGTGTTTGAGTTGCAAACGTACTTTATCGTGAAAAGTCAACTAACGGTTTACTGATTAAACCAGCGTTAAGACTAAATTTATAACCACGTCAAGAACTTTGTTCAATTAAATTTTGACGCAGCAGTAGATATTAAGTAGCAGCGGATTTTTCACATGATTTTTTTTTTAAGTTTTTGCTGTTGCCCCGAATAAAAGGGAAAACTTATTGTCGGACGACGCGTCTAATTACGAAAATTGATAGAAAGCCCTAAAGCGTGACATAAAAAAAAAGTCGCTTAAAAAAAAAACAACGAGGGAAAAACAAAAAAAACAAAAAAAAAAACATGACGAGACAAATCACTCGGAAATAGCGCCCGAGGATTCAATCGACGAGATTAAAGTCTAGACAACATGATCCTGCCAAGTCTAGTCGAAAAGAGGAAAAGAAACCAAAGAAATGAAGGAGGGTCGGAGAGGTGGAGACTCTAACCCTTTGAAACAACATTATTTGATTTTACCAGAAATGTATGGCGTTAAAGGGACAGCCGGCCTGCCGTATAAAACATTCCGCCAGCCTTATAACAGTTCGCGCTGGTCGCCTTCCGCGCAAATACGAACACAAAGGTCATCTGAGATAGTAGCTGCGTTCTAAGCAGTGAAAGAACGTAGCTACTGTCTCATTTGGCATTGTGCCTAATAGACGAACCAGCATGAACACATTAATCGTGTCGTTACAAACTGGAATGATTCTCATATTTCAACGTCACAATTTATAATTTTCTAGGTTAGTGTATTATAATTTTGCTTCGGCGATCTATTGGAATAATTAATTTTAATTTTTACCGCATTACGCTTTTAGATTTTTGACCTCATGGTAATTATTAGCAAATTAGTACATGCACGCACAGAGATGAAACGTCATGGTTATTGTAAGCGCGCAAAGCATCATACAGTTACGGGTCGTTCGTAAATAAAGTTCCATTATCATTTAACAAAAAATCTCCTAGACGCCACATTTTAAAAAGGATTTTTAGCTAGGGAAAGACTAACGGTAAGGAAATAGACTTTTGGGGCCGTATACTTGATGTGGAAGATCGAGAAAAATTGCGCTAGGAGGTGTATCCCTTTAACGATCTAAGCTTGGTCGGATATTTTAATCCGTTTTTAAAACGTGTACAGAGTACAGCTATCAGGCGCAGGTGAACGGCGAAATCAAAACGTTTCGGGTTCAAGATCGAAACCGTTTTCAAGTGAAGGGTTTAAAACATGTTACACAATTGAAAAAAAAATGAATAAAATAAACAGCAGAACTAATGGGTCATGGTTGTAATCGTCACCTGCACTTGATTGCTACCTTGTATATTTTTACTTACTAAAGTACTTTTTAACATTCTGCTTTTGTTAATCCGTTGTAATTTTGTTCCTGGCACCATCGCTTTCTTGCGACATCCCGTGGGAAATTTTGGAAGTGCTAATTCTAACGCCAAGGCTGAGTAGTAGGGACAGATCCAGCAGGACTGCTAACTAGGTGATCGTGAGGGACACTGGATGCGCTAATTACTGCAGAGAATGCTGCTGTAACTTAATAGACCATGCATGCTTGACCTTTCTCTCAGTTTGGCTTGCCTTCCAAGCAATACAATGTTGCCCTGTGTTATCTTTTAACAAATATTGTACAACAATGTACGTATTGTGAACTGATTGACGAACAATGCAAGCTCTAGAGTTGCCATGCCAACAACGTGTCCATGGTGTTTAAGCAGCAACATTTGCCTTACCCCATTCCTTCATTCCAATCCAACCAAGCTACGAGTAAGTGTTGATTTCGAGTGTTTAACTAGAAATTGTTAATCCCTATTTTCCTCCCTTTAGCCCCAACTTAAAGACGCCGGTTCACCCCATTTCGATAGCGTTGCCCATATTCTAAACACAGCATCCCCGTTCCAAATTCTCCGTCATCCGATAGGCTGATGTGGGTCACGTGATCTCGTTTTAGTTATGAAAATTCGCGGCGTTGCAGCGAAGTGTTGTTTCTTTTTTTTAATTTACCCCATTTTCTGTTTATTGATCGAAGATTCGACGATGCTGCATCTAGGAGTTAAAAACGTGAAAAGGCGCTTTTAAGTCCACTTGCCGCAAATCTTAAGTCCACTTGCCCCAAGTGCTCTTTTGAAATCGCCACTTTGTGTGTTTTAGCACGAAACTCCTTTCCAGATTAATTTGTTGAAAAGGAGTTGAGTGCTAAAACACACAAATTATGCATTCCATCGAAGCACGAGTGGTATTCGGTTTGAGAATTTTTGTTTTTTTCTTTCTGCAAAACGATTCTCCGAAGTTATTTCGTTTTACGGTTTCGTTTTCGATTTACCCAGGTCCTTTTCAGTGTAATTCGGTTTCGATTTCGATTCAATTTGGTCTTTTCAGTGTACGTCTGCATGTTGGTCGTTTTGCGGAAAGTTAACGAAAATTTTCGACTCTAGAGAGCATTAGCGGCTATGTACGGCAGCTAACTTAGTGCCACGCCGTTCGGCGGACTGGCAGCTGTTGTAGTGTGCTAGTAAATGGAGTGTCTTTCATACTGGTACCCCAAGAGAAAAACTCGACTATGTCATCTCAGGAAATTACCTTGACCACACTACATGCATTAAGGACCTAGGCATCTGGTTTTATTGCAATTTAAAAAGGTTCACACATTGCTGTAATGTATAGTTAAAGTGGCGAGAAAGCGTGCTGCAATAGAGCAGTGACACGACGTAGTATTATTGTATATAACTCTACGCTGGAGCCTTAATGGGTTAGCTGCAAGGGGCACTGCAGAGAGAAACAGAAGGGCGTCATACTGAAGCCGATGCTGTGAAGAGTGATTTCTTAGACCTAAAAAGCGCTATTTTTGTTGTTGGAGAAAACAACGATATTTTAAGCCTAAGAAATCCGCTCTTCCGTTGTTTTACTCTCCATTTTTATGTAGTGCACCTTGTAGTTATGCCCTCCAAAACCCATACTGGTGCCAATACGGCGGCAATGTCACTGCTCTATAGTTAGGCGATGTTTCGTTCAGGCGACAGAAAACTCTTGTTCTGGGCATTTTTTGCGTTTTTGTACGTCCACTCTTGGAGTATGCATCACAGGTGTGGTCCCCATATCAACTGGGTGACATTGACCATGTTGAATCTGGGCACTGCTCCTTCACCAAGTACCTACCGGCTCTGGCAATCTTTTGAGTTATACTGAGCCGCTCCGAATCGCAGGGGCGGATTCTCTTGAGTTGCGTAGACTGAAGTGGGATTTGTCACTAACATACTCTCTACTGCATGACCTCTGCAACGTAAATTATGGTAGATTTCTTAGTTCGCGAGGGCGGTAATACCAGAGGACATCCGGGCCCGAACTGGCCATAGTGCCAGGGTGCCAATGGCACATGAGAGGGCCTTCCCGTAGTTTCGTTAGGGGGGGCCTTTTTAGATTTTATAGTTACAGGTGAAATTTCTGCTGCAGATGAATTTTTTCTCGTTGTAATGTCCTGGTTGCTCTTAAAATCAGGTCATTTCATAGTTCTCTTTAAACGACTGAACTATAAAGACAGGCGGGCGCGGGGGGGGGGGGGGGGAATTATATTTTGAACCTCGAAAACGAGACTTTCAGCAAACAAAATTTCTAAAATAAAAACGTCAACTTCTGGGGGGGCGGGGGAGAAACCCCCATAATATGAGTGTTTACCCGGTTTTGAAGTTTGTGAGTAACATTGCTGTAGTTTTCTTCGATACACTTTCTAGAAAAGTTTTGCCTCCTAGCTCAGGAGGGTCACAATATTTTTGGAATTTGAATGGGGAGGTTAAGATTTTGTCAGGGATTTGGAGGGGGGGGGGATTGAAAATATGATGGTCACGTTTTCATTTTTTCTGTCCCCTTCCCCCGGCTATAAATTATGACCTGGTCTAACAAGGTCGCATAATTTCACCTACAACTCCCCCCGCATTGTATTGGGGGCTTTTTTAACGTCATGGCACTTGGGCCCCGGTGATGCCAGTCCACTCAAGCTGCTTGTTTCAGGGTTCACATCTAACTGTCGTATGCACTTTCTTTCATCACGAGTTGCAAAAGTCTGGAATGCTCTTCCATCGAAGGTTGTTATGGCAAGGAGCGTGAAGGTTTTTCAGGCGTAGATTGGCTGACCAACGGGAAACGGGAACTGCTTGTTAAGC
>JAHWFP010270180.1:153109-176642 GCA_023313725.1 Lithobius niger | reverse complement strand
TAGACCCTTACTTTTAACTTTTAACGATACGTTTTTGTTTATTAATCCGTGTTACTTTGAGAATTGTATTAAATAGGTGTGGTGATGGATGAGGGGTGGGGTATGTGTGGCACCTTTATAATTAATTTGTTGTTTGTTTTGTTGTGCCGCCTTTAAGCTCGGTAAATAGCTATGGCCTTACTAACCTGGCTATCGCTAGTGTTAACAATAGAAACAAATCCTTTAATGTTCAGTCTATGTCTTGCAGCTGGCGTTTGCTAAATGGCATTGTTGCACAATAACAATGTTTAAAACAATGTAAAACAATCAATCTGGTCGTTTAGAACTCCGTAACCCCTGAACCACTTGACCAATTAGAAAAGGCCTTATGGAAAGGGCATATCTACGGAGCAATACCTGTAAAATGAGCTAAGAACCAGCTTTACAGGACAAATAGTTTTAGAGAGGACAGACGAAAGGTACATCCCCAGAACAACAACAAGACCAAGACCAAGAACAAGAAGTTGTCTATTTGGCCCCTCTCTGTATCTCGGGTTTGGCTGAACTGAATATCACAATTTTTGGACTGTAGACAGGCCTTGACTAGTCAAGGCTAGATTCCAAATTTGGTTTAAAATTTTATTAATTTTGACGGAGTTATAAGCTTTCAAAGTTGAAAGTTTAACACAGAGATCCTAGGTCGACCCCTACTAACACTGGCTATCGCCAGTGTTAATAACGTTTTGGCCAAGTTCAAATCGAAGATTGGATTTAAAGATGGGAGAACTTCCGTGGCATTTCAACCATGAAAAAGAAACTTGTGATGAAATACGGAAAATGCAACAACAGAAATTTTACATAAAAGCGTCCAGAAATTGTTGCCCAGCATCGCCGATTTTTACGTCAGGTACGACATTTAAGAAGTAATCCGTCTCATTTCCAGTATTTATTTATTTGGATGAAACTTGGGTGAATGAGCGACACGGACGCGAACGCCAATGGCAGCTGAAGAATAGGCGCACCGGACTCACAGCTGACAGCGCAAATGACGGCTTGGTTGGTCGCCTTATTCCGATCGGAAAGGGCCGAAGACTCATTTTGCTACACACCGGCAGCCAGGATGGTTTTGTTAAAGATGGCATGCTTCTTTTCCGAACTGGATTTTTTTCCCACTTTCTGCAACCCCCTAGCTTGGCTGTGAACAAACAGCTCTTTTCAGAGCTAAACAAACGATTGTTTTCACAACCACCAAAACTGAAAAGATCTGAAATTTGTACTGTTTCACAAATAAATTGTTACAACATTCACAGTAAAACACACTTCCTTCCTTAACTTTTTTTTTTAGCTCCACAATGAATTAAAACTTAAAACCTACGTGTTTTTTATATTTATTACCGTCTGGCCCAAAATACAAGAGAGGGGGGGGGGGGGAGATGGAATATCCAAAAGGCAGTGGCGAATGTTTTAAAGAAAATAGTAAATGCATACATTTTCCCAAAGACAAATAGATGACAAGTTTACGTAGGCGATCAGAGTAAGGTAAGGAACGAATAGTGTGACACCATTTGGTAAGGCGACGTTGGCAGTTTTAAAGACGATTAAGTGAGTAAAGATTGTAGGGACGACAAATTTGGGAGCAGTAACCAAAGACTGTGAGGAGAAAGGTTTTATATATAAATAGCAAACAGGGAGCGTGTAAAGTTGGAGAAACGCTTCAGTACAAAATGGGCTTTACGAAAGACTTTGGAGATGACATTTTCAGTGCGAAGATTGAAATTTAGAGCGTTATCAATAAGGTCAGGATGATTAGTAACAGGAGTGATAGGTTTGCCAGAAAGATAGTAAGGAAAGTGAGGATTATTATTCCCAAGGTAAAGGACGTGACATTTATCAGTATGAAAAGAAGGGAATTGGTAGAGGCCCAGTGTACGCAACACGTTGGATGTCTTCTTGAAGTAATTTACAGGAAACAAAGTCAGAGAAGATTTTTAAGTCATCAGCATAGCAGGCATTAGGAGAACGAATAACAGAAGGTAAGTCAGAGATGAAAATATTGAACAGGAGAGGACCAAGAACGAAGCCTTGAGGAACACCAGAGGTAACGTGAAGCCAAGGAGCGGAGGAACCACGATGGACGACCCGTTGCCGCCTAAGGAGAAGGTAGGAGTTAAGCCAGGAAATAATGCCAGGAGAAAAGCGAAAGTAGTAAGTTTGGACAAAAGCATAGCATGTGAGACAGTATCGAAAGCTTTACTGAAATTAAAGAAAACAAGGTCACATGGTAGACCAACGTCAATAAGTTTGGTAATGGGATCATACGTGGAGTGAAGATTGGTGAGGCAAGAACGTTTAGGAAGGAAACCATGTTGGGTGGCCGGAAGAATATTGAGTTGAGAACATTCATCAAAAAGATCAGAGTAGATTAACCGTTCAAGGATTTTTCAAATGGATGAGAGGAGACTTATAGTCTGTAATTAGTAACAAGAAAAGGGGAACCCGATTTATGAATTGGAGTGATATGAGCATCCTTCCAGCATGAAGGAAAGGTACTAGAAAGGATGGAATTGGAGAAAATGTGTAACAATGGGATGGAAAGAGAACTGGCACAATTACGAAGAAAAAAAGGAGGAATGTTATCAGGACCTGAAGAAAGGTCTTCCTTAAGAGATAAGAGAGAGGAAAGAACATTGGTCACACCGAAATGAACGACGCCAGCTGCAGGTGGAATAGGATTGCGAGAAGAAGCAGTAAGGAAAGTTGTGGAGAAAAAATGATTTAGTTTGGAACCAACGGTAACATCATCAAGAGAGAAAGTATTGTCATCATTTCTGATAAATCTTAAAGGGACAGTTTTGTTATCATTTTTGAGGTAAGAAAACAGTAATTTGGGGTTGCTTTTGGAACGTTGAATAAGGTTGTTTTCATACGAAGTTTTAGTAAGTTTGATTTGCATGATAGCATTCTCTCTAGCAGCGAGGAAGTTTGCCATGTTAGATGGAGACGGAAAGGAACGAAGCAGATGACACAAACGCTTTTTTTTTTCTTTTTAATGAAGCACGAAGTTCAGGTTTGGACCAGGATGGGCGGGAGGAAGAAGGCTTCTTGGCCACAGGAATGAAACGGGAGATAATGGCTTCAAGGAAGACGGTAAGTATTTGAACCTGTGAGTCAACATCAAGAGCGGCAAGTTCGGTAGACCAAGCAATGCAGGAAATAATGTGGTTAATAAGCGTTAATAATAGAATCAAATGAACCGTTTACGTTTGTGTTTTTAGCAGACGTAACGTAAGATTTATATTTTACAGCTTCTAAACTCGTAGGAAAAAATGCTTTTAGTGGTACACTTATTTACCTGGGGCCCCCAGTTACTGAATCCGCGTAGGGCCCGCAACACATTTTCTTGGGTGGGTGACCGCCTGGGAATATGGCTGTTGCAGACATAGGGCCTTAGGGCTTCGGGCAGATGACCAGGAGTGGTTAACGCTCGTTAAACCCTTTGAAACCCTTTTGAGATACTTGGGGGAAAACAATAATGCGGTACAAAAGCTTAAATTATAATAATCAGTTTAGCCCGAAGGACAAGAAGACAGACAGGTCTTGAGTATGGTTCCTGAAGATGGTTATGTTAGTATGCTCGTTTTAGAAATTTATGGAGGGGTTGCCTGGAGACCAAGCATCTGAAGGCAGACACGGAGGGTGCGGACACTGTGTCCTCACCAAGCTAGTTCTGTAGCTCGATCACGCGATGAGCGAAGAAGTTTTTTCTAATCTCAGCATGTGAAATACCACCAGAAAGCTTTAGGGAGTGACCTCGAGTACGGGTAGACGTTGAAGTATCAAAAAGTGGAACGTCGACAGACTACAAACCCCTAACAATTTAAAAGTCAGAGTTAAATCTGTCCAGAGACGGCGTAGCTCCAAGGACTGTAGGCCAAGCTGGGACAGGCGATCAATATGAGAGACCTCCCGGAGACTGGGTAACCACGTGTGAATTGTCGTTGCACCGCCTCAATACAATCAATGTCTTTAAGAAGCTGTGGTGACCAAACTGGGCTTGCGTGCTCCAGTATTGGACGAACGTAGACCTTAAAGGCCCAGACCAAATTAGCAACAGAAGATTTTGCGAAGCAACGTTTCACAAAAGCCAGACGGCGATATGCTAGAGCAGAGACCTTCGTGCAATGTAGAGATGATTTAAGATCCTTGGTCAACCAAACACCAAGGTCTTTCACCATGGTCAAGGAATTTAATGGGGGAGAATCCAAATGGTAAAGAAAGTCAGGGTTGGAATCACACAACATTTACTCTGTGATAAAGGGAGCTGCCAAATCATGGACCAATTAAATATTGTGTCGATGTCTGCTTGTAAAAAAAAAAAAAAAAACCCTCCTCGAAATTAATAATTTTTGAACTTGATTTGACGTCATCCGCAAATTTAAAGCAAGGTCTGTCGTCCCAAACAGTTGTTGGCTTCAGATCATTAATGTATATTACAAACAACAGTGGCCCCAATACGAAACCCTGTGGAACCCCACTTATGACCCTTGACCTCGAAGATTTAGTAGATCCAATGACAACTGATTGTGTTGTCATTGAGAGCAATTGCGTTGAAATCGAGAGCAATGACCCACCTGACAAAAATTAACTCGTGTAGGAATGCCAGCAAAGCGGCTTTCAATGCAAAATCTGACCCTCAATAACGTTGAAAATGTGTTACTAGTTACTAGCTAGCTGGTCCGCTCATCCCCATGTTAAAGCCCATAGGGTGATTATTAATCGATACCGAGATAACGGGAAGACTTTCAGCTATGAAATTGGATGAATGGATGCAGTACAATGCGAACTGCGTACCTTTTATGGTTTGAAGCCTACACTGTAAAAAATATTTCCGTTTTTTTACGGTGACAGTCAATGGTAACACTGCTAACAGGAAAATGAACGTAATTTAACGGACATCCCGTTATCTTGAGCAACGGTTAAATTTACTTAGCATTAATTAAGTAAAGATGAGTTGAAGTCAGGCTAAACAGTAATTATCAGGGAAATAATACGTTCAGTCTAATTACGGTACTTTATTCCGTAAAATATATTTACAGGCATGTTCCGTAAATATTTACGGACGTTGTACGGTGAAAATACGGAAATTTTTAACAGTGTAGGGGCGTAACGGGGATGGCGTGGGAGGGCGCGTAAGTACGAAAATATTGTTATAACCATTGTTAGTATTGTCGGCATCGTCTGTCATTGGACAGCCAAAGTTCGGACAATGACAACGTGTATACTGGCGTGCGTGCCTAGACACACACTAGTTTATCACGGTCAATCTAAACAACGTTGCCAAAGAAATTGTATTCATGTCCAATTCACGAAAAATAAACCAACTGTAAAAACAAAGCAAAATAAGCCAAAAACTGGTAAAGAGGCCACCAAGTTGGGAGTGGTTCAACACACCAAAACTAACTAAATAAAACAAATTACAACAAAATTAAAACCAAACCAAAAACCTATAAAGAGGTGACTAAGTTGAGAATGGTTCGGCCTCTAGTCAAAGGGTAATAGCAAAATGTTGAAACCAATTTCTTGTTGACGTGGCACTTTATTACAAATCTGCACGGTAGTGGAGTTGAGTCAATACACAATTAAAAAAAAGGAGTGATAACATATCAAAAACCAAAACTGGTACAAGGGGCCGCCAAGTTTCGAATGGTTCGGCCCTTCAAAGGAGTGATATCAACACACCAAATCATTCGCCAACTTAATCGCACTGAATAATACTTTGGACATTAAATGTAAAGTAGCAATGTTCTAGTTTTCATTTAACCTTCGAACTATTAAGCGGTGCGATTAACTTGGCGAATGTTTTGGTGTGTTGATATCACTCCTTTGAGGGGCCGAACCATTCGGAACTTGGCGGCTCCTTTTACCAGTTTTGGTTTTTGATATGATTATACACACCCTACCTAGAGAAGGATCAGGGATTACGGGCGTTGGGCAGATGCCTTCTTACGAGTCACTGGTCATTTGTTTATAGTTCTAACGAGGTCATCATAGCAATTAGCAAGGTCTCCTTTTCCGGCGGAGGAAGAAATAAATAATCTAGTGAAACGATGATGAGAGAGGGAAAAAAAGGGAAAATACTGTACTCAACTCTCCAGTCTGCATGTGCAAACAACTGTTCTGATTACACGATGATTATACGCGAAATAATGATTTCTTTTTTTTTTCTTTCTAGAAGGAGGTACCACACCAGCGATCCGTGTACTCCCTAACGAGCTTATTGCATTACTTTCACGTATTAAAGGCTCTCTTTTACTGTTACAGTAGATTGTTAAAACTGTGAGGGTGAGAAGAACTGAGCAACATCTGCGCGGTCGCTTACCTTCTGACTGGCTGAAAGATGAAATTGGAAATAAGCCAACAGCGAAAATAATGCACTAGAAGTGGCGTAGTATAGTAAAACTATCTTTATTTATTTTTTTCTTTGCGTGTGGTGAAGGTTTGGAACACGATTCCGAAGGATGTTCGCCGTCACTCACTGTATTCAAGTGCAGGCTACGCAACTGCAAACCATGGCTCTTAAAAGGTGCCTATTCACCAAATAACAGGCTGCAGTATTTAGCGCCCTCGACCATTATTTAGTTGTATGTACAGGGACTTGGCACAAAATAGGAGCGGCCACAAAAAAAAATCTCCGCGAGCGTCACTACCAACAATATTATATAGTAACAATAATAATCTAATATTGTTGTAAGTGACGCTCGCGGAGATTTGGAAGAATATAAAAACCTTAAAAAATGTTACTATACAAATCCATAACTAAACAAAATTACTATAAAACCTATTTTGAACATAATAAAACGGATAGTGCCAAACTATGGGATAAAATAAATGCAGCTTGTAGCGGGAAAAAACTAAAAAAGGAAATCTAGACGACCAAATCAAAAAAAAACCACGAAGTTAAAGAAAAAACATTATGCGACAACTTTTCAAGCTTTTATCTGCAAGAGGTCCCTCTTCTCAAATCCCATAAAAAGAGGAAACCAGATAACTCGACTTACCTGAACACGCAAAACAACATAAATAAAAAAAACTTGTACCAACTCGAATCAAGTGTTAAAACCTAATCAAGCTCAGATAACCTCAATTATGCTAAATTTCAAAATAAAAAATCTTGTGGACATGATGGTTTCCTACTTTAATATTTTGTGAATAGCAAGAAACAAACTACTTTTTTTAATGAAAATCCTGATTGATGCAATTATTGAAACGATTTGGCTTGATAACCTGAAAAAAAAAAACAGATTATAAGACCTATTTACAAAAAATATGAAAAAAAAATCAGTATTGTAATTACCGACCAATTGCATTATTTCCAACACTTAATAAAATTATTGAAAAATACTTTGCAAATTGTATTTATAAATTTCTATATAAATTTAAACTTCTAAATAACTCTCAGTTCGGTTTTAGACAGGGAATTGGAACTTTGGATAGCCTGAGTACGATCAACAACAAAATTCTTAATGCACTTAATCACAGTAAACACGTAGGTATCATTGCAATCGACTTAAAAAAGGCATTTTACACAATCGACAACAAAATTTTATTTAATAAACTTTCCAATATTGGTATCCGAGGAAAGTTGTTGTATATTCTTGCAAACTATATGCACAATAGACAAAGTAGTATGAAAATAGCAGATTCACAAAGTGACTGGAACATTATTGACTATGGTGTTCCACATGGCTCAATTTTAGGCCCTTATAGTGTATAAACGATATCCTAGAAGAAAACTATCGTTGTCAAATCTCTTTATATGCCGATGATATTCTTATGATATCGGCTAGCAATAAACAAGAAATTATGGTGAATAATCTTCAAAATGATTTAAATATCATAATTCAATACCTATACAACAATGAATTATACATTAATAATGACAAAACAAACTTTATGCATGTAGCTACCTCACATAATGAAAAAAAAAACTGTATTGTCCGTTCACATAATGAAAATTGCATGTTTAACTCGTATTGTAACCACTGTCCTAAAATCACTCAGGTTGCTTAGCTACGCTACTTAGGAATTAAAAATTGATGAAAACTGGAAATTTTATACACATATCGAAAATCTAAAGAAAAAAATTCGAGGGCTTATACCGATGCAATACAGAGTAAATAAAACATTTGGAATCGAAATTTAAAAAATGATCTATGAATCGTGGTTATTATCACAGGTTCGCTATGCTTGCGTTATATTTGGTTCAACCACCGAAAACTATATTGAAAAATTACAAAAAACATTGAATAAAGCAACGAAAGCACTCTTTAGCTCAAAAGTTAAAATGTCGACAAAAAATATTCTTAAAAAATTTCAGCTACCTAACTTTACTAAATTATTCAAATTAAATGTAATAATCACAAACTTTTTTGTTAACAATTATCAAAAAAGAACATACAAGAGTTGGAAGAAGTAATACAGCATGGTTACAGGTTCCAACCTGGAGAAATTCCATTGGTAGAAGATGCCTGGAATATTTAGTACCTTCCATTCTTAATCAATTACCATCTGAAATTAGATCGACATTAACTAGAGGTCATATTAAAAAAAAATTGTTAAAAATTGGTTACTAAATCGAGCATACTAGAAATTTGGGCTGTAAAAAAATTCTATATAACAACTACCGTTACATGATTGTATGTATAAATGTCTTATATTCAGTGCACAAACAAGCCAGTGAGGCTTCGTGCATGCACGTTATGTGTATAATTACAATTGCTGAATAAATATTATATATTATATTATTATTATTATGCACTTGGGCTGATTCGAGTGACGTGCCGAGGATTCGAACTGACGAACCAATCCATCACCAGATCACTGGCATACCACTTTTTACTTAGTGGTCGCATTGGTAAGACGGATGCAGTGATCTGGTGTTGGACTGGTTCGCAAGTTCGAATCCTGGGCACGTCACTCGAATGAAACGTAAGTACATAAAGGTGGCTTCTTGGAAGACGCCAAGTTTCCAAGAACGGTTGGCCTTTGAAAGTAGTGATATCATTCAACCAGGGAAAGGCCACCAAGGATAAGCCAGACAGTATGGTTGTATCACAGTTCAAAAAAGTCATCTGTAACCACTAAGAAGAGAAGGAAATGCCTAAGAGTAATAAAGAAAGGGTTTGAGGACTCCAGAATTGAACAAGCAGGTCATATTTATGGTGGTGGTGATTTTTACGACTGGAATCATCTGTAAATTACAGCTTTCTCAACTTTAACCTCGATTTTCCAAAATTGCATGCCTTTGTTAAAATATTAAAGTTTTTCATGCGTAACGCCTACCATTTTAGCTCAAT
Source organism: Lithobius niger (assembly GCA_023313725.1). Classification (NCBI taxonomy): domain Eukaryota; kingdom Metazoa; phylum Arthropoda; class Chilopoda; order Lithobiomorpha; family Lithobiidae; genus Lithobius; species Lithobius niger. The sequence continues at coordinate 167,307 of JAHWFP010270180.1, read as the reverse complement.
TTCTTTTAAATTTTGAAGGTAGCCTCGTCAAATATTTGTGAAGGCCACTTACTAACAGAAAGCAGATCAAAGCAAAAAAAGGTACTTTTTCATTCAATTGTGGTGACCACCACCCTCTTCTTCAACTTTGTTCCTCTGTCTATTTTCGTAAGACTGCTGAAACTTGTTGAAACTGTACAATTCTATTGAGTTACACTGACGTTTATTCAATTCGTTATATCTGCAGATAACTATAATCACTCCTGGCTAAAAAAAAAACCAGAGGCCAATGCGCCAAGTTTGCTGGCTAAATGAATTAACCTTGGTGGCCTTGCCCTCGCTGAAGCTATCATTACTTTCAAAGGCCGACCACTTCTGGTTTCTTTATGGCAGAAAGATTGGTTAATGACCAATGGGCGGACACCAACCAGGCAGACAATACCGAACGTAAAATAAAAAGCAAAGGACTTGCCTTTTCTATGTATTTTCACCAAAACAGTGCAAGGCCGGTATTTTAATCTGCCAGACAATCAACAAAGCCAAGAAGATTGGGGTGTTTGTTGAATTTGTGTATCAATGGTCTCTGTGATGTGCGAGGTGACTACATCGAGAATGATTCCATTAATGGGAGACGCAAACACCCGTCAGTCATGAAAGACGTGTTGCGCTTGGGCGTAATGATTTTAAAGGGAGATAAATACCTCCTTGCCTTATATAACAGCCACGCACAATACTCAATCCGCGCATGTTGCCGCCGGCCCGTTTCTCGAAATTGAACTTAGTAGTACTACAACGTCACTTCTGCTCGCTTCTTCACTTGACTAAGAATTGCGCGTACGATGCGAAAACGTCAATGAAACGCGCCGGTCACGTGACAGCATGAATGTCAAAATTGTGTCGTCATAAACTGGAAACGATGATATGTCACGAAGGGACATCCAACATCTAAGCGCGCCAAATGGTAAATATGAGCAGGATGCCCGAAAAATACTTCCCACTGTTCAACAAAAAATCTCCTAGATGACACATTTTAAAGTGGGTTTTTAGCAAGGGATTGGCTAAGGGTGAATAAATAAACCCTTGTGATCGTATTTGATGTGATGTAGCAAGAAATATTGATACGAATCTCGTTTGGAAGGTATGCCCCTTTAATGTCTGATTAATGATAATTATCTTATTGATAATTTTTTATGATTAATTTTGATACTTTAGTGTTAAAATCCCAGATATCCCTCGATATGTACTGGCTGATTTACTTTGTATTTGACATGTCATGTCTTCTTAATTTCTGATATGACCGTTGTTTGTTAATAAAAATGTGTTACTTATTTTATTTTTCAAAGTCCTAGCCCCAGAACGCCTAACTAATTTTGTTGATTTTCTGATTTAAATCCGGCACGTGCATGAATCGCACATTTCTCACCTTTTAAAATGTATTTAAGTTGATAAGCTGTTACTCAGATTATTGACTGTTTTAATTATGCATTTCTACATAAGTATGTACATTACCAACAACGGTCAATAATTCTTTTTTAATGAACAGATGCACAACTTTGTAGTCGACTATGCCTTCACCTCCCATTTTCAACATCTCGATAGTTTCTGATGCTTTTCATTTTCGCTATATTTTCAACCTTTTTCTTTTCGTATCGTTTCATGGCAATCGTGGCCGAATCTATAGGGGAAAAAAGCCACAGAAAAAAAAAAGCCTGCAACAAAATCTGATTGAAAAAAAGCCTCGGGAAAAAAAACTGATGAAAAAGGCAAACGGTCGTGACCTTCCTTTTTTGTCTTTCCTACTCTGCCCGCACAGTCCGCAAATTGTCGTAAAAAAAAAAAATGCACTTCAGAAGGAAAGGACAGTTTTGTTGTCCGCTTTGCGAACGTACCGAATCGATTGGGGTGTTGCGATTGCGTCACAATTAAAGCATTAGGTGACCTTCGTTTCGGTTGTATAAGTGTTTTACCGTTTCGCAACTGGTTTTACAAATAGTGTAAGTCGCACCGATTGTGACAGGGTCGCATCTGGCAGACAAAGGATTAGCACAAGATCAGCCCCAAGAAAATCAAGCATTTTCATGCAATTTTTCCAAACCCAAAATGTTTTTCCGAAGGAATTTTTTTTTATTCAGAGAACCGAGCAAAATGTTCTAAACCAGCTTAATGCTGATTAGAACATCAGCCCCATCAAATATTATTTTGCGAGCAGTCCTGGATTCTATTACCAATCGCGGCAGTTGTCTTTTCTTTCTTTTTCAGATTGGTGTATTGTGTATCCTCACAAGACCAGTCTTTAATGCAGACTGCTTGCTTCGTTTAACCTTTACCTGGTGATTTATTCTTTATTTATAAATAAAAAAAAATTAAATGCTTCTTAACCTCAAATACAATAAAATAATCTACCTAAAACGACGATCCTGGGTACCAGAAGAATTCACACTGTCATGCACCACCACCACACCTCACTCACTCACTACCCACCGCTGAAACACCAACCACCAAGACACTCTCAGAACATCATCATGCAACGCAGACAGGCTCCCGACTCCCAACTTCCCTGTCTTCTATTTGCAAGGTCATGTTTTTATTAAATGAAGAATCACAATGGAGCAAACATTATGGACTGCTAAGAGTGACAAGTGAGCAGCAATGACGTCTTCCTTAGGAGTTCATAATTATTGCTTCTTTGTCGTTTCTTCCTTTATTATTATTATAAGAAGTGGCATGTAGCAAGGAGTTTGCAAGATAATTCTGCACCATGCTCCATCATTCGTTCTGAGTCGTACACCCACACGGACAGCTGTCGAACATGTGACATTATATTTGCTGAAAACGCACGTTAAAAATCACGCTGTGTAGGTTTGTACACAACTATGAAACAGGCTATGGTCCATTGCAGGCGAAGCGACTTGAAATTTATTTGTAATTCGTATTTATGTTGATTTTTATTACCTTAATATTCCTTAAGATCTAGAGTTGATACGCAATCGGCGCACAGCAACAAATTCGCGGATATAAAAAAAAGAGTGACTCACATGGTTGGTACATGCGTTCATATTTATCCATCACTGATATTTAACCATTAATTGAAAGACGTGGCGCTTGTACTTTTGGTTGTCATAGTCGTGATAGTTATGTTTAACTAAACATATAATTTACTTCTGAAGATCACAATGGGGGGGGGGGGGGGTGAAGCTTAATAGTGCGTCGACAACTAGGTCATTAGCGCCAACCTCAGTCATAGTGCAATGATCGCAATGACTCGGGCGAACGAGAGAGAGACGCTATGATATATTAGTTTATGTTAAGTATTCTCATTTCCATCTTAAACAACAATTCCTGAATATGAAGCAAGCTAACGCCGAAGCAAGCAAGCAAGCGCCAGATGCGCTCGTAAAGATCGGTGATAGAATACCGTTCTTTACGAGTGCAACTGGATAGCTCTGCAGCACGTGCGAGATCTGCTGTAAAAATGATAAAAGAAGCAACCAAATCGTTTCAAAACGTATGAAACTAGTACAATATTTTTTTTTTTACCATTATAATTATTTTCTGCATTTTAACAAAAAGAACTTTCAGTATGGTGCTTGTGGCCACTGTGCCTTATCGAGTGGGCGCTCTTACCGCTGCTACTAAAAATCGGCCAAGTTTCCAACGGAAAAGCCAAATATCTCCGAAAATATGTGAGGTAGGAATTTCATCTTCAAATTCTTTTTTCATGCACCAAAATTCCCGTTAATAAATTTCAGCCGAATCAGAACAAAATTGCGAACAAAACATCGTGTCACAACCGGACAACAAAATCCAAATTCATTCGAGAATACGATCTCTCCCGCTTCGCTCGCCCGCCCAATTAGATGGATTGTAGAAAATTTTGAATTGTGAAGAACATAAAATGAATGTACAAATGTGTGTTTCGGTATTTAAACCCAGTAGCTGCATATCAATTTTTTTCCCGAAGCTCTTTTGCTACAGAACTGCAGAACGCAAAATTAAATTCCAATATCGTGTTCGAAAATAGACTATGGGTAAATTTAGGTTTAGCAAATGTGTGTGACTCTTTCCCTCAAAACAGGTGATGATGACCTCTAATAAAAGCCCGGGCAGAAGAACTCTTTAAGAATTAGTTTTAACAACGACCTCATCCAGAGAAAGAGAGAATTTTATTTACTGCCTGTAATTTTGATAGAGAATCTCTTTGTTTCGTCAGATATCTTTCTTTTCTGTCGGATGCACCTGACTCTACAATTTCTACGAACTCGGGAATTACGTGACGGCCAATTAAAGCCTAGTTTGTGATTATACGCTGCGTTAAGCCTAACCTGCAATGGCTTGTGCGCATGTTTATGGGCCATGACGTCACTTTCTCACGTGGAGCGAGATGCTGCGTGACTCATTCGAGTGCCACCTTGCACCCGACAAGCCGTGTTAATTGCAACAATACGTCGAAATGGCGATCTTATCTTTCGACTTTCGTCGGATAATTTACTAACTCTACTTCGTTTCGTTTGCTCTTTCCGTTCCTGCTTTTTCTTTTTACCCGACGAGAACAACGTGAGAAGATGAGAAAAGGAGAGACGAAAAGGCAGGTCCATGCGGAAGGAAGTTCCGCAGACAATGAAGAGAAACCGTGTAATAAATCCATTTGAGCTCCCGAAGGTGACAACGACAAAAAGTGTTTTACAGTCCTTATGGACGCCATCGCTCGACCACAACGGGCTCGTTTTTTTAGTCCTAAATGATTTATATTTTTTGTACTTTAGCTGGAAGCTTTTAAAATACGATGTGTAATTTTGTTTTTAGATGACTCGGCGGTGCCCTAAATAATTACTTGATAACTCAACTGGGTCACACGCAAATAGATAGAGCCTTCTTAAGATTACTCGGTTGCCGTACATGTGATTTGATTTATTAGCAGTCTACCGGTCAAGATGAATGGCCGTTTCTAGTGCGTGTTCCATCTCTGATGCGTTATTGTGAATATTGCATCGCATGTCACTTGCACGGATGGACTTACAATTGGGTCGTTTTTGAATGCAGTGGCGAGTTAATGCCTCACGAAATTGTTCTTCTCTACAAAATTCTTTTAGTTTAAAACATTTTCCCCTGCCCATTCAATAATTTCTTTACCTACCCTGTTAATGTTATAAACAAATGGATTAAAAAAGTTGCGCATCTTTAAATGTATAAAAGTAACCACAAATAGGGAACAATAATCAAGGACCACGCTAGTAGCCCGTCCGCCAAGTTCGTTGTCATACCTCATTGTTAATTCGTTAGGTATATATGTTAAGTAGATTAGTTGCGAGCGAATGGTTTTGTTGGCAGCCTATGCTCAATAAAATCAATTCAGTTATTCAATTCGTCATTGTAACATTCGTCATTGTTACATTGGCAGCCAATTTAACGGTTTTCGCGAATTTGACAATGGTGAGGGTAAATAAATATTTGTTGAAATAGGCGGTCTTTGCAGCCTGACAGTCTCTCAGTAAAATGTGTTACCTGCTTTTAGCTGAAAAAAGGAGGTAGGCCTACCTATCATTGATTTCCGGTTTTTTTTTTGTAACGGACATGAGTAGCATACTGAAAAAATTGTGTGACATCCACCCGAAACCAAAACTGGTACAAGAGAAGCCGCCAAATTTACAAAAAGGTCCGGCCTTTGAAAATCACGATATCATTCAGCCTGCAGGAAAAGGCCGCCAAGGTTAATCCTATGAGCCATGAGTGATTGTGCTTATCTGCAAATGAAGGGCGAATTGAACAAAAGTCAATATCAGCGCTACAGGATTGTACAGTCAGTTCAAAGTCCAACATGTCTCAATAGTCAAAGAAATTGGTTTGGCAAAGAAATTAAAGAAGAGGAGAATGCGCCAAGTTTGCTGACTAACAGAATTAACCTTGGAGGCCTTTCCCTGGTTGAATGATACCACTCAACTTTCAAGGCCGACCCTTTTGGGAAACTTGGTGGCTTCTCTTATAAGAGTTTTGATTTTGAGTTGTAACATACCTACCTGCCACTATTACAATTATAAACTCCAAAGAAGAACGAATAAAATTTAGACAAGAAGGGGCAAGCGGGAAAAGTTACTTCCGGTCTAGGCAATGCGTCGAATCTTGACAAGTATGCTTTGTGAGTATAGATAACACTGAGTGCTGAGTGCTGGCATTCATTAAGAACAGAGCTTATTACGTCTGAACGACAGGAAAACTGTTCTTGACACACCGTTTATTGTTTATGGTAGTGTCTTAATTGTAATTGCGTTCATAAAAAAATGCATAAAAATTTGGATTTTCAAGAATCACTAGGGATGCTCACATTTGAAAAGTACTTAAATTATAATCTGTATAATTATAATAACAATCTGCAGTAGGAATTAAGCAGCACTGAATTAAGCCTCGTGTTTAAGACTTATTGTGTCCCCGCCCCCCGAACGAAGGTGGAGGAAGGGGCGGAATACATCGATTTTAACATCTTTTCAGTAAACGTTTTTAAAAATATTTAAAATAGCACCTTATTTTATTTTTCCCGTAACCATGAGGTGCCCTTGAGCCCTTTTATCGGCTTGTGGCCCAGTACTTCAGCACCCGAAGCACCCACCTTAATGTGGCCCTGGCAGCCGGATTACAGAATAAGAAATAAAAGCGAAATAACAGCCAATAGGGTTCAAGTTCAGTATCAAACACACATGAGAAACGCTTTACTGCGTTCAGAAGAAATTCATAAAATTACATGCTTAACTTTAGATTTTCATAACAGTGAACATTTACTGCGGATATATGTCGGACATGTGCAGCACGCAGTTGCTTCGAAACAAGAAACGTATATCCCTTTAGACTAAACAAAGCTGTAGCTTTGTTAAAAATGCGCGACTAACTTGGCACTGGCTAAAATAAAATACAACAAAAGAGAAAACTACAAAAGAAGTGATATCAGAAAGAAAACCCATCACGAAGGTTAAGAAACCGTCATGTTTCAGCCAATTATAGTACTGATATCGGAATACAAATGGCTGCCACCAAGTTTCATACATGGTGTGCTAAGCCTAATCCGGCAAGTGAATTGACCGAAATGAATTGACCGAAAAGTGTTCCCCTTAGAAAGCATCGATGTCACCCCTCCAATGAACAACCGCCAAGCTAATTCCACAGACTATTACTTTAGACGTTAAATGAAAAACTTGAACATTGCTACCGAAAGGTTTTCATTAAATTAACCTTTGATGTAATACTAATTGGTGGGATTGGCTTGGCGGTTGTTCGTTGGTAGGGGTGCTATAGCGATGATAGTAGTGGCCTCCTAAGGGGAATGATTTTCGGTCAGAACATGGGTTAGGCTGGGCACACCATGCCAAATTTGGTGGCAGCCTTTTTTATTCTGATATCACTACTTTGATGGCTGAAACTTGGCGGGTTCTTTCGTCCTTTCGTTCTCATTTGATACAGTTGGGGTGAATAAGTGATGTTTCGCAAAACTTTCCAAAAAACTTAAAATGGCATACCATCTAATTGAGGAGCTAAGTAAATGTGGTTTTTTTTTTTTGTTTATTCCATGTGGCTCACAATTCCGTCAGAAATAATTACCTCTTTACACAGACTTTATAAAATAAATAACGCGAAATTTCACACGCACGAAAGTAATCATTACAAAATTTATGAGAGGTAATTTTGTAAGTTTCGATTTTACCCTGTGGCAGTCTCGAAAAGTACGGTGAAATCAACGCATTTGTACTGTAGCTTAATGACGTCATCTGGTGAGCTGATGTAAACAACCCGAGGGCTAATCAACGTCAACCGAGATTGAAGCTGGCCTTGGGGGGTAATTAACTATTCCCTTAAACGTGAACGACGGTTCATTAATGGAATTTTAAGATCTACCGTGGTGCCCTTTCCATCACATCGTTAACCTCAGGGATTGACCGATATTGACATCGGCATCAGTATCGGTTGTTGGTATTATCGGTATCGGTATTATGAGCAAAAATACATGCCGATACCGATGCTGAGTATTGGTTTAAAGAAATGCTGTAAATAGCTTCAAAAACTCGAATTTTCCACAACTTTGCAACCAGACGAGATAAAGACAACCGGTTTGCGGTATCTTAAAGTAAAAGTCGCTTAGCAACCTCCTGGCTAGCCTTTAATTATTGTAGATCGACACGGGAAAAAATTTATCAAAAATGTAAACAAAATTAAGTTGTAACGACCAAATACAACAAAACCAAATTCAGTGAGTTTGCATTAGAAGCTCCTTTAAACCTAAGTATCCATTTCTGTAGTGCAAATGAATCAAGCAAGTATCGGAGATTGGTTAGACGTAAGATCAGCATCGGTATCGGTTTGGAATCGGTAAAAATGCCTGGTAAGGCATCGGCTCGGTCTATACCTAGTTAAGAGCTTGCTCCCTGTACGCTCTAGTGGCTCAATTAGACGTTTTTATGTGTTATATTCAGCTAAAAACGTCTAAAAAGGTTTTCTAGGCGTATCTAAAATACGTTTAATTTTAAAACACGTTTTTGCATGCCGGCAATTGCCTGGAGATGGCAGTGACCATTTTTTTTGCAGCCTGATTGCTAGCTCACTGTGTACTGACATCCGCCATGGGGATGTTTCTTATGGTCGTCCAGCACTATATGACGTATATGCGTGATGTAAGCATTTAGCAGATTGCTGCAGGAGCTGCACTGCTGCCTGAAAATGAACGACACTTCGAGCAATTACCTCATTTTGTTACAACGCACGAAAGGAAAGGGAAAGTTAGGATGGGAGTAAATTTCGTATTTTTAATTGGTTTCGAAAGAGAGCGCAATCTCTGCATATTTATATTGACAGTTTTACGCCATCTCGTGGCACAGATGTGCAAAACCCAAGGGATCACGCCTGGTTAGGCTAACCTTTCTGTTTTAAGTACCACTTCCGTACGTGTATTGCTCAGTGGAGGACGCTGCTCTGTAGGGTGCGAGTGTGGGAATGAGGCCTCGAAAGTTTCGGTCCCTCCAACTGTTAAGAATTTGTTTCCTGCTGCGAAAACCAAGGGGTGTTCATTACAGACAAACCAACAAACACTTGATAAAACTCGTGTAAACACAAAGGAAGTATGCAAACAAAGCCCAGTCCATCAACGAAGAAAATCGGCAAAATTAGGTGTGAAGAAAACATAATTGATCCCAGAAGCAGAGAAGGTCACAGGCAGTTCTCACCCGCCTGGCGAGGGACGTGTATCGTTTGTCAGTTTGTATATTTTACTTGTTTGGCTAAGCGAGCGAGGTCGAATACTCGACTGACTTTAAATTTGAGTGTGTTTGTTTGTGTGAGTGTTTGTCTGTTTGAGAGACAATAACGTTCGAAGTTTTGTTATGATTTGCCCTAAATTTTGTGACAAGAAAGCTTTGATGAAGCGAAGACGAAATGCTTCCATCAAATATTTTCGGAAATTCGGTTTTTCTGTTGGATGACGTTGTAAGGGAGCCCGATCTATATGGATAGTAACCCCAAGCACGATAAAGCCATTTATTATAATAAACCGTAGTGAAAGTTCTTTGAGTATGAAGAATGCAGAAAATAATTAAAATCAGTAAAAAAAAATTTCCGTTTTTTTGCGGTGGCTACTTTTACAATTTTTACAGCAAATCTCGCTCGTGGTGGCAGATCTATCCAGATGCGCTCGTAAACGTAAATGTTGGATTCGTTCCCTTGCTTCGGTGTTTGCGGCTTCCTTCATATTCAGAAACTGGGAATATAGAATATAAACTAATATATCATTGAATTTGAATGTTTCGTTCGGCTGGGGAATTGCCATCTTCTAAACTCGGTTGCCGAACCAATCACTGTTAATGATTTTTCAGGTAAGTGACTAAGCTCAACAGCGAAAACATGTATACATAAAAAAATTAAGTAATGCAGTAATACGGTACCTTCATGCATTTTCGTTTCATTTGAGTGACGTAGGCAAAGACTTTATCTCAAATCAGTGACGTAAACCATCTGCTTCAGTGACGTAGTTTTTGCTTTATAATTTGCTGAAGCCAGTCCAGTTTTGAGCTTGCAAATCACTGTAAAAAGACACACCGATGACGTCTTTAAGATGTTTTAGCTGAAAAATATACATATAATAGCGTTTTACAAACAGCACTGGATGCCTATCAAATAATCAAATTAATAGCATTGCGCGCCATTCAAACCAATAACGTTTTTGTTTAGCTGACGTAAATATGCTTATTGTAACGCTGGAGTTTAATTTGCAACACTTTCACTCACAACTAATGTTTTTAATATTGCGTTTAACGTTAACACTTGATTAACACGTGTTGTAAAATAAAGACTACTTAAAACACTTCCGTCACTAGCCAACATGTGTTTTAAGTAATGTCTACGTATTCATCACACACGTTGCAAATCGACTGCAAGTATTTTAGATTGAACATATTTCACGTCTGCGACACTATAAATATGCTAATGTTTTTGTGTTGGACTGATCAAGTTATAATTTACGAATCATTACCTCTTCAAGTGTATCGACGTTTGACTCCGACACGAAGTTGTTTTCTTCATCACGCAAGTGTAGACTCAACTTCTAGCCACTAAATCCGAAGCACTTTGTAGCGTGAATTTCGGACTAGCTATGGTATCAAGACAAATCCTTCCTCCAGACGACATCCTCCACTAGAGTCTCTTTTTTCGTTTTTAATTTAAAGTTCAATCCAAACTGTATGTATAAAGTGAGGTAACAAAACCTATACACTAGTTTTGTTCAGTTAAACGTGACGTTGTGATTCTTCAGCAAAGCTACGATTCACGGGAAATACACCTCTCACTAACATTTTGAAACGTTATTCTCAGACTGTTTTTTACAAAACGCTTTTATAGCTTTTTAAGCGGCTAAAATGTGCAAATACGTTGCTAGATGTGTCTAAAATGTGTTTTATTTTAAAACACTTTGTTTTTGCAGTGTTTCTTTCTGCGTAAACTTCACATCATACAAAACTTGAACCCCATAAGGGTAAGCAACCCCATAAGTTGATGGGTCCTTTATCCTTATGGGGTTTTTATATATCACCCATTTTGGTTTTATGGTTTTGCTTTACCGTACTGTTTGTGAGAAATGAAAATATAATTGTAAATCGTTTCTTGAACGGCCCTAAAGAAAATCGTGACTTTGGTGTAATTAATGGTTGCTGATTTATGTTTCCATGTTTATGATTGTAAAACAGAAACAAGTGAGCACGATAAGTTAGTTAAGTTTAGTTTAGGCCTATTTAGATTTTTTTTCTTTTTTTTTTTATTCAAGGAGCGGTAACCTTTCACGGATTTTCTAACACTTTGTTTTTAGAGTGATTCTTTCTGCGTAAACGGCACTTGTAATGCACATCACACTTTTCGGATGTTTGACGTGTGTCTGCCTCTTTGTTGCTCAGGTCGGCTAAGCATTTCAAAATCACTAACACTTTGGCAGGTTGGATACTTGGTTGAAATCTATGCTTGTTTGAGACGGTAAACTAACAGTCTGATGTCTCAGGGCTGCAACGCGTAGATTTAGATAAATAAACGAAGATTTAGACTGATAAATACACACTGTAAGAAAAAGAAAGACGCATCGTGTGTTTAAAATAAAATTGCACAACGTATTAGGAAAATGTCGAACTAAACATGCACTCAAGTTGGTGACTTTATTTAGCGTTCTTGCGCTATAATTAATTTTTTCTTCTTCCATTAATCAATTATTTTTCCGCTTGTCGCTGGGAATAGTTAAGGCGTATACTTTTTTGACATGAATGGCGCTTCAGCTACAGACTTAAACGTCTCGCAGTTTAACGCGAGAGACCACCTGGTGGCGAGAAGTTGTCAAATTAACCGATGACGGCGCTCCATCCCCCGAACAAATCAAGCGATTAATCAACAAAGGAAGAGCGAGAAACGCACGCACCCCCTCCCCCCACCATAAAAACGTATATACGTATATACATAAAAAATTACGAGGGTCTAAGTATGAAGCGCAGGTGCTTATGAGCACGCCATCTTCCCCCCACGCCAAAAGTTTCCTCTTGGTTAGCCACAAATCCTTATCAAGGTACTGATCGCTGTCACGTGACTACTGGTATACTCTCGTAGCCAGGATGCGAGTGTTAGAAAAGCAGATGCTCCTCCAACCTGTATGAGGAAGAAGGAAAAATGCGCACAGATATAAAAGCTCGTTGCTTGTAATTCGTGTCTACACCCACCTTAGCTTGAGAAGGTGCAATTTGCAAATGTAAGGTTTTGTTTGTGGCGTTTGATGGCGCCCAATTTTAACCTACGCTAGCTTCGCTGGCATCAAACTGACGGACGTTTCCTTTAATTACAAGATGAGTTGAAAATAAAATAAATAAATAAATAAATTGCCTTGGATTTAGTCATTCACTCGAGGAGGCATTTCACCCGCGGCGCGTAGTATTGTGCTGTTTACACTGTGGAATCTCTCTTCTTGCTGCTTGTTATTTTTTTTGAAATCCGAACCACAGAGCGCTGGGGGAGAGAAATTCAGGAACGATTTTACAGGGGGGAGGAAGGGGCAGAGGGCATCGCACCCTTCAATGTTCATTCAGTCGGCAAAACGATCGGCAAAATAAAATAATAATTTGTTTTTACTAGTTTTTAACACATTTCCTTCCTGACTCGTGTATTCTGCAATTAAACGCAGGTTGTCCCATCTCGACGCTGTAGTCCAGGTATGAGAGAACAGAAATAGAAATAGTAGCAGGCATGCACAAAGAATCGGCAAACTAACCACTTTCTAGAAAACCATAGGTCATGTCCAATTTCGCAGAAAAAAAAATATCTATTTTTGCAGAGTAACATTGTGAGGACTGTGTTTTTGCGAGCCTGGATTCTGTCAAATTGGAATTCCAAACTCAGCCGAAATTGGAGCTGCATTGGACGTGACCCAGCACAGAATGCAAAAATATGACTCCCCGGTTTGTTGTTTTAGGCTTGTTGCATAACCATGTAGACATAATGCCTGCAAATTAATGCAGAGACATATGAAATCATTTTGAGAACATCATCTGCCGCTTGGCCCTAAAAAAAGCTCTAAGACTGGCCGACACATTCTATTCTATCCATGTAAGCCGTTATGAACTAATCTTAAACAGGGCCCCCACATAAAAGTAAGGTGGCCCGGGTCTAACTACAACAGCAGCCCCCCCCTTCCCCGACTGAAATCGTGAAAAGGTTACACTATAATATAATATTCGTCGGCCACTATTTTGCTTAATGGGTTGGTTCATTCATTAATCCGGGCTGCTTACGTTTGAAGACTTGTCTGCCTGACAAACTGACAGGCTTGCACTACAGTGCTCCTGCTCCACGCTCGTTGCCGTTGGATTGGAGTTGTTTGTTGGGAGTATAAAAAAAATTCACAATACGCACAAATCGGCTACATTACTCAAAAGTCATCAAAACTCACAATTGGGGGGGCCGTGCGGGCCCCTTGAGTGATTGGGCCTGGGTACAGTGCGGCCACCTGACCCCCCACCCCCACCCCGTTGTGGGGGGCCCTGATCTTAAAGCCTAATTACACAGCATTTATTGTTCCAACAATTCCAGTTTGGCAGAATCAATGCAGCATAGAAAACATTCCTTAAAATTTGATTCTGCAAAAATGGACATAATTTCTGCGAGTGTGGAATTCTCATTTTGTAGGTTCTATTTTCACTGAACGCAGTCCTCAAAATTGGATTCTGCCAAATTGGAAGACATCAAACCGTACCTACATCTTTTACGGTTTTCTGGCTTGCTGAAAGCATCATCCTACATATTTTCATGCAATTTTTTTTAATGTTTGCCGTGAAAAAAATAATAAATAAATAAAAAAAACTTGCAAGATAATGGTTTGCGGTAATACTTGTCAAAATGTTCAGCAAAAGGCACAGAATTAAAATGACAACATTTATTAAAAAAAAAAAAAAGGCTATTAACGGACTGACATTTGAGTCAGAATTCTTAAGATATACACCCAAAAATACTCGCAAAATTTTTTTTAACTATTTTTATTCTCTTCCCCCCCCCCCCCCCCCCCCAACCCCCGAACGGTCTGTATCCGAATTTAATAACGCGAAATCATTTTAAAACCTTCCTCTTACCCATGCAGTAAATAATAAATAATTCAGGTAACATTACAGACCTCCAAGGGAATGGAGAAGGGCGGTGGGTTGCCCCTTGCTCCATTCACCCCCCCCCCCCCC
>JAHWFP010270180.1:124921-153009 GCA_023313725.1 Lithobius niger | reverse complement strand
CCCCCCTGCCTCTTGTAGTTCCGCCACTGGGATTTGCTTTAGGATGGCAAAATTCGTTAACAGCGGTAGCCACCGACATGAAGGACGGGTGACAACGACGATAGTTTAAACTATCATTATTTCAGCTGTTAGCAAGTTTCTTTTTTTGTTAACAATTTGTCACGTGTAGGTCCACGAGTGTTTGAATGGCTGCGGGGTAGTGACAGGGGGGCGTGGCTGACCAGTTTGGAGAAAACACAAGCAGGCGAGTAGAAGGGGCGGTGAAGTACCAATTAAGACCCATGAAACCCGGGTGTTAAAAGCAACCAAGCTACGCCCATACTATTCACCCAATCTTGGCTCTTTTTTGTTCTATTCCTTTTTGTTTCTGTATCTAAGCCATCTGTTGTTAACATCGGGTCATTATTGCGAAAATGAGCGGTTCTAATGTTGGCTGACAATGTTCCTCAACAATGGAACGATTTAGCCATAATGCAGACGGAATTGGTCTCTAATGGTTTGTTGCGTGCGCCGTTTTGACATTCTAATAAATGCAAACTTACACAGTTAAGTGGTCTGTTTTTTGTTATCTTTAAGTGCAGGTAGAAAAACGTGTCTCTTAATGTTGATGACATATACATGCAGGAGCGTTTTTTGAACCCGTGCTGTTGATTATACGAGCAATCAAACGTCTTTGTGATTAAATCTTGTATACGTTGTCGCCGCACACACTAGAGAATTAGCGCAACAGATACAGAAAAGTTACTGTGTTCTTAGACTGTTGAGAGAGATTAGGCCCTTACTCACTAGGAAAAAATAAATTGTGCAATTTTTGTAACACACGGTGTGCCGCTTTCCCTGTATCCCGACACCCAGCTTCAAAAGATTTAAAAAAAAAATAAAGACACTAAAAAATGAATCGTTTTCAATTGAAGACTTTTTCCAAAACCAACATATTTTATTTCAGAGATTTTTTAAATTCAAGTAGCCTAATGTCTGTGAAATATCAAGACCTCAAAAATCGCTGGTATTTTCCAATAATAGTGGAGAAATGGCCACGCTAAACCTTTTAGAAGGGACGATCAGCTAATCATAAACTTTGGAGTCATTAACGGAAAAAGAAAAAAAGTTGTCCCACAGTACCTTGCTCAAAGCCAAGCCATTATTTTAATGCACAGAACAAAAATCTACTACTTTCAAAGAGCACAAGTAAAAATTTACTGGTTAAAGAAAAGAAAATTAGCGGTAAATATTAGCATTAGATGAAAAAAAATACACCGACCTTGAAAGCCAGTACAGCCAGTACCTTGGAAACTTGAAAGTGATTGACTTTGTCAAACGGAAATTCGAGACCTTGAAAGCCAGTACATATTTTGTATATTAAGCCAACAATGGAGCCAACACTGAACAGCTAAGAATGACAAGTGAGCAGAAATTATGACGAAAAAATTCACAAAATGCCGTCGTGTGTTTGGGAATTGAAAGCGCGGGTGTTTGGCATGGACCCACAAAGCATTACACCACTATGCCAACTCAATATTATCGTCATAGCTGCTAACTTGCCATACGAATTAACGTCAGCAAATAACAAACTGACGCCATGGGAGTGCTGAACTTCAGACCTAGTACATAATATTTGCAGCTAATTTCCGTTTCTTTAGCCTCGTTGTAGCCTAGTGTATTCGTCTTTATTTGTGATTATCCTTTGTATGTTTGTCCACGGTTGGGGGTCTGGAGTTCAGCACCCCCTGGCTTCAGTTTGTTGTGTACTGACCTTAATTCATATAGCAAACTAGTAGCACAGTGTCTATAGAGCTAGTGCATTGGCGGCTTAAGCTGTATAGACCTGGGTTCAATTCCCTAACTCACGATGCGTCTTAGTTGTTGCTCACTTGTCATTCTTAGCTGTTCAAAGTATTGGCTTCATTGTTGGCTTAATATACAAAATATGTACTGGCTTTCAAGGTCTTGAATTTGACAAAGTCAATCACTTTCAAGTTTCCAAGCTCGTGGGAGAACCCTGTGCCTATCGATTCCAAACTTCCCTGTGTATTATTGTCCATGACGATCCGCTAGCTGGCCTTGCACACACACAGAGGTGGACCAGCCCGATCCGCTCCCAGCGTATTTTACCTCAGTTCCATTAAGGAACCGATATAGGTCTTAGTTAGTGAAACTTGCGCCCTGTCAAGCTGCGGACAAAAATAACACGTCAGTCGAATAAACGATAAACGTTTGGTACAACCTTTAAATCCAAACTCAGACGAGGCCTTTCCTGTATGATCTAGCATGTTACCGGAAGTCGTCATCGGGGGTTGGGACATAAACTGGAAGCAGTGGCAAACGCCTACCGTTTATCCAATTGATGTAGGTTATTTTCACCTAAACTATAATGGTGGTGTCAAACGCCTACCGTTTAACAAATTGATAGGTTATTTTCACCTAAATTAACGGTGGTGTCAAGCGCCAACCTTTTATCCGATTGATAGGTAACTTTCACTTAAACTATAATGGTGGTGTCAAACGCCTACCGTTTAACAAATTGATAGGTTATTTCACCTAAATTAACAGTGGTGTCAAGCGCCAACCGTTTATCTGATTGATAGGTTATTTTCTCCTATCGCTTTACCTTAGCCATATGCACAAATCAGAACTAAGTCGGCTGTTGTACGGCCCATGTTGTACGGTCCTTTGTCGTTGGTACCGACACACTACAAGGTTTTAAATATCCCAACTCTAGATCCACGCTGCCAAGCTAAAGGAATCGAAATGGAGACTTCTTGTGGTTGAACCAATTTAATGGCTCGGTGATGGAAAAAATTGTAAACACCGTTACAATTAGTCTTGCAATTCTGTCTAATAATTTGAAAACACGTTATAACCACGAGTCGATTACACAAGTCGGTTGATCACACAACCGGTCGGTTGGTATATCTCTCACGACTGCGCAACAGGAATTCGCCATACTAAATCACTTAGCCTACAACAGGGTTGATACTCCGTTTGTTTCCGCTGAAACACGAACACAGAATAATCAATAAGGCACGTTTACGCAACGACTAGCCTATGCATTATCGCAGTTATAAGCTAGAAATCATCTGAAATTTCAACATGGCATCGGTTTTAGCTCTGCCGGCTCGCAACGTAAATAGGCACTAATGTGAGTTTGGAAGCGGCTGGTAAAATTATTTCCTCAGGAGGAATTCTTTATCCTAGTATCACGGATTGTAAGGGATTGTAAATGTGAAAGCATTTACTCAAACGATGTCGGATTTACAAAATCTAGGTAGCGTTGTTACCATGACAACGACACCTTCGCCAACGCGATTAAATTCTAGCTGCAAAGGCGAAACGCTGCGTGAACGCGCCCTAAAGCCCTAACCAGGCTGGCGGCACGGCGACGCAGTATGATGTAAAAAAGACTTCAACATTGGTTCGTAAACGCAACACCAACACAGCACCAACCGCGGCAATTTTGACCTTGTTAGCAGGTTTTAGTGACGCATCGTTTCGCACGAAATTGTCTTCTGTCTGGAGAGGGCTTAACTCCAGGAGCGAATAAGGGCGCGTTTAGCAACGACTCGCCCTTGCATTCTCGTAGCTAGATGCTAGAAATCATCTGAATTTCCAACATGGCAGCGGTTTTAGCTCTGTCGACTGGCAACGAAAACAGGTCAGCACTGCGAGTTCGGAACCGACTGGGAAAATTTCATCATGAGGAATAATTGTCACGGTTTACAAGACTTAAAGTGTTTACTGAAACAACGTCGGCTTTAGCTAATCCAGGTAGCGTTGTCACCATGGCAACGACAACTTTGACCTCAAGATCAAATTCTAGCTGCGAGAATGCAAAGGCAAGTCGTTGCGTAAATGCGCCCTAACTGCCTCGAGCGAGTATCCATCTTGTAAATGTTGCTTTGTATTCCATTATTTGCAGAAGGTCGTATGGGAAAGAAGTAGCCGATTTGAGCTCCTATAGGTCCAAGCCAGTTGATTTAGCATCGTCAACATCTTCCTAAAAGGCGAGAAATGACCTATAGAGTCGAGAGGCAAGACACCCAATTTCTACTCCAGTTGGCCGTGACTCGAGTAACAAACTGTCTTCCTCGTTTTAAGTTAGTTTAAACGCTAGTTAAACACAGAATAATTTTTGACGTGTATTTTCCGCAAAAGTAAAAACGGGCACTAATTCCACAACTGGCTGCATGGGGCCAGGACTCAGTGCGAATGATGGAACAAGGGATAGAATTGTGTTGGACTACCTGTTGGAATAACACATTTGCTCAGAATTACCCTATAGGTTGGATGGTTTACACTCACTGGATTACATAAATCTCACCAGAGCTCTCCATCACTCAAATTGATTGTTTAATAACGACCGTTAATCTCGTTCATGCCATCAACGGTTAGGAAGGCAGATTTGCAACAATTTTACTGCAAAGTCTAATCCTAATGAGAATTCCATCCTTGGTTAACTCTGGCAATAAATATACACGCAATTTTGTGTCAGTTGCATCAATTGTTTGGAGCCCACCACAACAGTATTTAAAAAATGAACTTGAGCGTGTACAGTGTAACTTTGTAAGGTATGTTCGTTGCAAATTTGGAATTAATCGAAACAACTCTACGTCAGAAGAACTGTGTGAAAGGTTTGAAAATCCGACATTACAACATTTTCGGAGATCCACTGGCCTAAACGTTTTATACAGCCTACTTCATAACAAAATTCATTACGCTGATCTCTTTAAAAATCTCTTTATCCATGTTACATCAGTTTTAAGGATAAAAATTACATTCGGGATCCCCCACGTCAGAACTGACCTCGGGAAAAAAAGACTCTGGCATCCAATTTACCAAAGTTTTGCAACATACCCAATCTGAATCCTTTCACCACATACTTAAAGGCCCCTGTTCACCATTTCGATAGCGTTGCTCATATTCTAAACACAGCATCCACGATCCAGATTCTCCGTCATCCAATAGACTGATGTGGGTCACGTGATCTCGTTTTAGTTATGAAACTCCGAACAGTGTTATTTTTTTTTTTTATTTACCGCTATTTTCCTTATATTTCTCGCAGATACTACGATGCTGCATCTAGAATGTTGAAAAGGTGAAAATGCGCCTTTAAGCTGGAAAGCAATCATTTCACAACTGCAATGATAGTATGTATACACTTCTTTGTTATCGCTGCCTCCTTCCTTGATTCTTTCATGGGGTATTGTAAACCTGTTGCATCATTACTTAAAAATTAAAAATAAATAAAATAAATAAATTAGAAGGCACATCCTTGATCGAATCGTTTTGGAGAAAAACAGAATTACGAAAGGTCAACTCGAATTAAAGGGGGTAGGGCTACTCTTGTAAACTGAAATACAACGCATGGTATAGGCCTCCATACGTCACTGCACGTAAACCAACTTAAAAGCATGCTAAAAATAGGACGAATTCAATGATATAAACAAATTAAACCAATACGCCTACCTTATGAAGCCACATGGCTTTTTTTTTTCTTTTTCACGCCTTTCTACAATCCTTTCCGCCTCCGGCCTTCACTGTACAGCAGGTCCATGAACCGCAATAACAATTAAACACACCATCGTATCGTAGGCTTACAGGCTAAAAAAAAAATTGGTTTTAAGTTATTATTTTAAATAAGCGTAATATGGAAATAAATTTTTCACCCGAATCAGGGATATAAAAACAAACGATGCGCAACCAACTGCTCGGCGTCAATAACTCGTTTATTATGGCTGCCGCAATTCGTGCGATCAAAATAAAGTTGTTGCAGCGTTTCTTTTTTTCTTTAATGTTTTAAATGGGGGGTTATTAATATTTTTTTCTCTCCCCTTTTTACTGCAGTTTCCTGAATTTAGCCTGCGGGGCATTTTTTTTCTCTTTTTTTCTTCTTTCATTAGCTGTTGTGGCGCAAAGTTTAGCTCTAAACACCCGAGGCCATCACTCGTCCTGCCGATCTGTTGCGCCCAATTTCAATGCAAATGCCGTAACTGATGCGAGCCGCGCTCACGTCCGCACCCACTGATCTTGCAGCATCCCGTCTGGATGGGACAAAACAATTTTTTGAAGTTACCGCTGGTGCCGGTCGGGTGCATGGGAGAGCTAAAAAAAAAAAAAAAAGAGAGAGAAATTGAACGGCAAAAACCGCTGATATTCATAAATGATTACTTGTGGGTTATTAAATTTAAATTCGTGAAGTTTTTGTCATGACCGTTATGAACTTCAATACTTCTCTGTAGCCCTAAGAATGCTGTTCCATCGTAGTACGGAAGCACAAAAGGAAATCCCACAAAAAACCTCGTGGGTTATAATATAATCATTTTTTTTATTAAATAAATTAAATTTAAGCACTATTATATATTTGTAAGCAGGTACATGTAAGTATTATTATATAAGTACTATTATTACAGAAAAGCTCAGATGATAATGAAAAATTACGTTCGATGCTAATCGATCGGGGCGTCGGACGAAAGTCTAACTGGAAAATAATGGGTTAATAATGGGAAAATAATGGGATA
This sequence comes from Lithobius niger, assembly GCA_023313725.1. Taxonomy (NCBI): domain Eukaryota; kingdom Metazoa; phylum Arthropoda; class Chilopoda; order Lithobiomorpha; family Lithobiidae; genus Lithobius; species Lithobius niger. The sequence goes on along the minus strand of JAHWFP010270180.1, from coordinate 146,494 downwards.
CTTCTGTAATATCTGCATAAATAAAAAATCTGGAAAATTATCTAAACGGAATGTCGTATAATGGAAAATCATCTAAACGGAATATCGTATAATGGATAATCGTATACTGGATAAACGTCTAACTGGATAATCATATACCTGCGATTTTTGAAGTTATAGTTATATGTATAGCCGCAGAGAGCGCGGCAGCGCGAGCTAGGCAGAAACATTAGACGATTTTCCATTGTACGAATTTCGTGTTAGACGATTTTCCGTTATACGAATTTTGTGTTAGACAATTTTCCATTACACGAATTTCGTATTAGACGATTTTCTGTTATACTGTATACGTTCGTCCAATTATGCGATTTTCCAGTTAGACGATTACCCCTCGCCCCAATCGATAAAAGGCGTAACCTTTGGATTCAGTTTAACTCCCTTTTAAAACCGCTAATGTACTGTCCACTCATGTCAATTTCTCCATAAATTTCTGTAAAGACCAAAACAGGCCTGAGAGTGGCCTCCGTTTTTTTTTTCTTGTTACAAAAAAAGATAAATATGAAAAATGCTGAAAATAGCTTTACAAGAAAAAATCCAACCATTTCTTAAAGGCGCCTGTATTTCGATAGCGTTGCCCATATTTGAAACACAACCTCCACGTTCCAGATTCTCCGTCTTCCAATAGGCTGATGTGAGTCACGTGATGTCGGTTTAGTTATGAACAGGCCCGGACTGGCCATAGTGCCAGGGTGCCAATGGCACATGGGCCCTCCCGCTGATTGGTATGGAGGCCTTTTCAAATTTTATAGTAAAAAGTGATATTTCTGTTAATGAATTTTTTGTCGTTGTAAGTTCCTGGTTGGTTGGTCTTAAAATCTGGTCCCTTCCCGAATAATTTCATAGCTGTTTTTAAATGACTAGACTATAAAGACTGCTTAGGGGACCAGTCAGTCATTATTTAACGCTTGGGGAGAAGGGACAAGTCATTTTTGGACTCAAAAATGACACTTCCAGCAGTCAAAATTTCTAATAACTTCTCAGCTTCTGACCCCCCCCCCCCCCCCCAGACCCCAATGCCCCCATTGAGTGAGTACTAACCCGGTTTTGGAGCTTTTAGTATCTACCTAGTGTACTATTTTCAATATACTTTCTAGAAAAACCTTGCCTCCTTGGCTTATTGAAAAAAACTAGACATAAGATGGATGAAAGGAACATCAGTGTTTTATAAAACGAGGTACGTTTTCCTTACAACTAGTGGTAACTTGTTGAAAAGAGTGCTACTTATTTAATTTCGCTACAGGCAATTATCTGCAGACAGTCTTAATAGGCATACGAAAAGTGATTTTTTTTTGGGGGGGGGGGGGGGGGAAGTGTCACATTATTTCTGGACCTTGAATGGAGAAGTGAAGATTTTTCAGGGTTTTTAAGTGAGTTGAGGGGGAAGGGCATCACAAAATGTGGTGGTCACATTTTCATGACTCCACCCGCCCCCATCCCCCCGGCCATAAATAATGAACGGTGTGTTTGGGGGCCTTTTCAAACGTAAAGGTACTTGGGCCCCAGGGCTGCCAGTCCGGGCCTGATTATGAAAATCGTGGGGCTGCTGCGAATAGTGTTTTTCCATTTTTAGTTTGCTGCTATTTTCTTTATATTCGCTCAGTGCTGTATCTTGGAGTTGAAAAGGTGAAAAGACGCCTTTAAGAAAAACTTAAAAATTATTATAGTAGTATCGCACGATAAGTCCACGAAACCGTTGTGTATGTTGTGGGGGGGGGGGGGAGGGGCGTAATCATTGTTTTTTGCTTGTTTTTCTTTTAGTTTGTACATACGTCGGCGACATAATTCGGTCTCAAGTCCTCTTGACTTAGAGGCCAGGTGGCTAGCCACTCGGCTCTGCTTTGTTCACTGTGCACAGATTCAATTCTTGTGTTATGCGTTCGCAGGGATTAACGAGCAAGTGAAATACGTTGGTTACATTTTATTTATTTGATAAATAACTTGAAATAGAGCTAGCAGTGCCAATGAATGGTAGCCAAAACCTATCTTCAAACTTTAAAAAAAACGTCAAAACTTCGCCCCGTTATCAAAAAATCGAACATTGCTAGGCTATAAGACAGTTCCTTAAAAACAATGGAAATAACAGAAAACCTAACTCAACTTTAAAAAAAAAACGGAAATCTTCGATGTTCTGAACAGCCGTTCTGAACAGCCCTGCCAAAAGAAGCGAAGTCACGGGCGAAACATCGCGGCCGCCTTGCCTCATCCAGACAATATTACGGAGCTCAGTCCCAGGAGCTCACGTGTGGCGCTTCTCCGCATGACGCTGGCACCTCGCGCGTTGCCGTGACAACAGGATGAGGAGGAGGAAGGGGCTGCAGAGGGCCAGAGGGGAGGCCTGTAGGCATGGCCCTAGGACACCCCGCCCTGATGCTTGGCGTTGGAGGCGGCGGAGGTGGATAGTAGGAAGCACTTAGAGATCAGAGGTTGGCAATAGGGCACACCAACCAGTTGCATACACATGGACAACCTTACGACCAAAGGGAAAACTTTTTCCCCCGTCCCGACCACCGGGGAGCTCAGCTCGAGAGCACGTGCTTTTTCCGTCGAAGCTCTTTTGCAACATGATCGTGCCGATACCGAGACTCGAACTCGGCACGAAAAAATGGATATTAATGTTGAAGAACCAAATTCACCAGACGATTCAGGTAAATTACACCATTTATTAATTATCAAGCACTGATTATGTATGGCTTCGCGGATTTTTGGTGGTGTTTTTATAATGTGTTAAATGCCACATTGAAAAATCTTGTTGTTCTTGTTGGGACATTTTTATGCCAAATCTAGCAATCCTTAACGTGACAGGTATATTTCAGATGAGTCCACGGCTCAAGTCCTGAGATATTGTTCGGTAAAAAAAAAAAACATAAAACGGGAAATAAATTACAACTAAAAAAATAATAATTTAGTTTTTTTCTGAAATGCTTTGCTTGAGACTGCTAAAAAATCAAAAATGCTGAATCGTGGAGAGTTGGATGTAAGTTACAGTAAAAAAATAAAAATAAAACAAAGCCTTAAAATCACTGAAACAAGAATAAACGTGTAAGGCGGGATACTACCACAAATTTATCACCATTGTCACGGGTTTTTATTACACAACTAAAACTTAGTAATTGCTGATTTTTATGTTGCCAACCTATTAAATAACTGACGCTAGACTTTACAAACAAAATGTGCCAACTAAAAAAAATCATGGAAAAACAAGAAACACAACAAGATTTTGAATTGGGGTTTTTAACACGTCAAAATCACTTCTGACGTAGCTTTAGCCTTTTCATCGTATGTTGTGTGCCTGTTAAATGCTCCCTATGGCCATTTTTTTTTGTAAAGGCTGTGCCAGTATGGTTTTTAATTTATTTAATTTAATTAGGGGTGTGCCAGCTCAACTTTTTCACGTTGGGTCGAGTAATTCGGGTCGAATCAAATAGAAAAAAAAATTTTTTTTCTTTAAAAGAACCAGGCCTTCTCTAAAAACCGTGATGAAACAATATACAAGTGGCGGTGTTCCACTGTGCTACAAAACAAACTTTATTATAGATGAAGAGGTAGATAGGACGTGAGAAAAAAATCCTATGAAAGTTGTGTTAGCCACCCAGGAGAAGACTCTCCTTCTAATGTACCTTCTTAATCACATTGACAAAATTGTGAGTATAAAACATTCTCCCAATGAAAGTGTAGATGAAGGGAGACGTAATGTTTCGTGCGATCGTCGTGAGTCCTACGAAAGTTGTGATATCCATCCGAAACCAATATCAGGTGTAGAGAAGCCACCAAATTTCCAAAAGGGGTCGGCCTTTGAAGTTAGTGATATCATTCAACCAGGGAAAGACCACCAAGGTTAATCCTACTAACCAGTAAATGTGGCATATTGTCCTCTTATTTAATTCCTTTGTATGACTTCTTTCTTAGATTTCTGAACCATGCTGGATATACAATTGTATGTTTCTGATGACATTTACGCAGTTCGTCTAATTTGCAGAAAACTACGGCTAAAAAATTAAAGGACCAAATTTTCGGGTTAACCTTGTTGGTCATTCCCTGGTAAAATGATATCATTACTTCAAAGACGATCCTTTTGGGGAACTTGGCTGCTTTCCTTATATCAGCTTTGGTTTTGGTGGATCATATTGCTTTTTTTCAGTGACTTACGAATTTTTTTTGGAAGTAGGCTTTTATACGTATTAGCGGTTTTATTATTTTTTTGCAATCATTTATTTTAAGATTTGAACGTAACCCTATCCTGCCATATATCGCACGACTAATGAATGGCGAAAAAGTAAGTCCCAATGTGCAACGCAAGCTTTGTAAGGGGTCCCCGGGAACCCCGAGCAAGGCGAGCAAACAAAGCCAGGGGTCCCCGACTAGAAACCAAGCGAACTCCGGTTCGAATCCCGTGACCGACCTAAATACTTAAAAGAAAAGTGTTTTTTTTCAGTTTGTCACGGGCAGTAAAGAGTTAAAATAACCGATGCTTCTTGCCTTTGGCTCTGTGTATTGTGAACGGCATTAAAAGGGCTACTTGAATAGGTCAATAAAAATACCTCTTTTTTTTTAAATAATAACTAAAGACGAAACAACTCTTTTTGGAATTGAGAATAATCAGTGCCACGTTGTGAAAATTTAAAAAAAAGACACAATTTTTCTTTGCGGGAAGATTTTGCGTATGGCGTAAATTTCTAATGCATATTACCAACAATATACTGGTATTATTCGTAAGCATTACCGGAGTTTACACAGCGCAGGGTTTCATTTTTTCACGTACATTAAATTTTTCTCCGCACCTGGTAGGACGTTTTGTAAAGGATAAATTCGATACTGATAAGCCCAAACGGACTTTCGTCTTGAACGCATAACACTAAATTGTAACGTTTGTTGTAAAATGGAATGTAAAACACGTAAACTAGCGCGTCATCAGTTATGCAACAACTCGCTTTTGCATTCTCGCAGCTAGAAACTAGAAATCATCCGAAATTCAAACATGGCGGCGGTTTTAGCTCTTCCGGCTTGCAACGTAAACAAACAATAATATGAATTCAAAAGAGATGGGGAAAATTATTGCGTCAGGAGGAAGTCTTTAATTATTGTCACGGATTGTAAGACTGCAAGCATTTAGTCAAACGATGTCGGGTTTATCTAATCCATGTAGCGTTGTTACCATGCCATGATACCTCTGCCATCGTGATTAAATTCTAGCTCCGAGAATTCCAATGCTGCATAAACGCGCAGAATCGCTGCATGCGCCCTTACACTGTCGACAAAATGGAGCGAAGCGATTGCAACAACTTGTGTTGCATTGGTGACGGCGTTGTGGCTCATCTTTTCGGTTGCATCATCGCATCTTGTTTCTTTGTCCATTTGCTTTCGTAGCGCGTCGCTGGATGGCGATGACGGCAGTTGCCACAAGCGGTTTTCGGACTTTGGTGTTTCAGCAGACAAAGCAAGTAGAAATTTGAAGAATTTTGTTGGAAAGCATCATATTTGGAGTCCAGTTTACAATTAATGCTTGCAGATTTTTGAGCGCGCATTACATCTATCTTGTTATTTACTAACGATGCGGGAGATTTTCGCTCTTTGGAAACTACTGGTGAACAAATAGGTGACCAGCTCACATCACCTGTGCATTTTGTCACCTTAATTGTTTCTTAACAACGTGTCCGATTTTAAATATTTTGTTGTTGAAACCACCTGTGGGTATAATGCTATCACTGTACAAAATCTGGTGTTAATTGATGCAGTGGTTATTTCGTGACGCAGATACAATGGTTGCATTGGAGTGGAGGGGAGTGGATTTTTCGTTCCAATAAAAATCTCAGAAGCTATTAATTAAAAACGTGAATGGTTTTAAAACATTTGCTACACCTCAAAACATTTAACACTTGCCAGCTTAATGGCGTGTTAGACATTCGAAACAGAGCCTACAGTTTCATATGAAACCTTTGATTGTGACCATACGTTAACTTAGAGATACAGTTTTCATACAAAGTCATTTGAAATTCTACAAAAAAAAATTATTTTTAACAAAATTTTTAACGAGATTGCTGGGTTTCAGCATGGTCCACTGCTTTCAAATATTCTGTTTTTGGGCTGAAACAGCTGGACTAATAATTAATACACAAATTTCCTAGATTTACAATAATTATAATATTCAGGCTATAAGTTTTTCTTTTAATAGTTGCATAACGTTATCACAAAATTTAGCAGACGCTAAACACCAGGTTTTTCTCGTTCATCTATACATTTGTTTGAGAGGGGGGGGGGGCAACAAATTAAACACATCAGCGGCAGCACAAGTACGCTTAGGGCCCGTGTACAATCCGAGGATTTTTTTCCCTTTTCACCCCAAGCTTGTGGGTTTTTGAGTGTTTTTTTTTTCGTTTGAATCTGTGTCTGCATACAGGTTAGTTAGAAGTTCCATGGTGTTCGGCCTAGGGGTAGGGGGCGTCCTTTCAGGGCCCTTCGCAAGCCAAGGCCTGTGTGCATTTACGCAAAAAAATGCCCTGACGGTGCGTCCTTGATATTATATATACGTAAATAAACGTCGGTCGATTCTAAGAAAATCAGCTACGTAATGGGTAAGATGGAACGTTGTATACCTCCCCCAATCCCAGCTCCACCAATACAGTGTAGAGCCACAAGGAACATTTTTTTAATGGTTTTAGCAGCCTACGATTCATTTAAATCAACGAAGCAAAATATTTCGTTGTTTTCTTACGTCACTGGTCTCCTTCGCTAAATACTTTAATTATAATACAAAAACAAACTCGTTTGATGCTTAAGGTGAGGGTTAACTGATCCGAAGTCAAAACAGCAAAGGAACACAAATAAACTTTCCTGTAAGGTTTCAGATACTGCAGTGTTGCTGTACTGTTTAGTCCACGTGAAACCTTAACTGCTGTAGTCAAATGTTTTTACCAGTTTTGCTTTTGCTTTTGCAATTCAGCTAATGATTGCTACATTCTATTTGGGTAAACGACATGGCTGGACAATTTTTAAAAACTAATCGTCTTAGTGTGCTTAGCACAGCTCTACAGGTAATTCAGGGTTCGTGCGAGTCCTTGAAAACCTGGAAATGTGTTGGAAAGTAATAATGAAATTCCATGCCTATAGAAAAGTGTTTGATAATCTGGAAAAATGATATTATGAATTATCAGTAGGGTGATGAATGGAAAGTAAACAACGTGACTGAAAAACAATGAAAAAATTTAGTCAAGAAAGTAGTCGAGTGTATAGCCTTACATTATTCTTCGTTTATCTGGGCATGACACATTTTGAAATTTGCGCTCTGGCTTTAATTGTATTTACGCATACAATGGTTGAATACAGCAGTTAAGATTTCACGTGGACTAAACAGTACAGCAACACTGCAGTATCTGACACCTTACAGGAAAGTTTATTTGTGTTCCATTGCTGTTTTAACCTCGGATCAATCAAACCTTACCTTAAGCTTAAAAACCAGTTCGTTTTTGTTTTCTAATTCGTGCTACTTTGGCGTAACATGCAGTTCAGATTAGCTTATTTTAATGTTTTGTATCTTGGTGAATAACGGTTTGCACAAACCAATATGGAAACAAACCCTTTAATCTTCAGTCTACATCTTGCAGCTGGCGTTTGGTGATTGGCATTGTTGCATAATAACAATGTTTAAAACAATGTAAAACAATTTAGTCTGCTCGTTTCGAGCTCCTAACCCCTGACCCACTTGACCAATTAGAAAAGGCCTTATGGAAAGGGAACATTTACAGAGCAATACCTGTAAAATGAGCTAAGAACCAGTTTTATAGGAAAAGTAGTTTGATCTGTAGGAGCATAATATCAGAAACGTGTCGTGCCAAGAACAAGCAAAAAATGAAAATCACGATTCCTGCTCAGCAGATCTCCGATTTGACAAATCTGAAATTAATAAAACTTCGGACACATGTTTACCAAGTCCAACAAAGCATGTATACTAAACTTGAGGGGACAATTTTTATAGACAGCAGAGAAATTAAGCAATGAAATTTCGGCTTCAGCGTCTGAGGTTGAGGTCAAATCTTACAGTAAAGGCTACCACCTTTATTGATAATGTAAAACTGGTCACACAGATTGTTGTTGTTTTGACTTACGGGGGGTTAAACCCAAACAAAACAAAATTCAAAACTGAAAACTCCTCCTGATCGATATCCTTTTTCTGAAAATTCTTGTGCGCAAACGAATTCTAATAAGCAGATGCCTGCCGGCCGTGCTGATATTCCCAACGAAATACTTAGGAAAAATTCAATGAAGTCATTGAACTTCAATAAACAAAATACCTTTTATCAAAATTATTGGTTCAACGAAAATTTAAAACGACAACCACAAAGCGAACAAAACGAAAAAAAAAAAAACCTTTTCATATTAAAATAAAAAAAAAAAAAACATTTGCAAGTTAAGACGGCTTGGACAAGCTTTTTCATCCAGGCACACAAAATAAACGGACTAACATTTTTACTGCACCCTTTTAAAACAGATCATGCATGCCAAAAACATAAGTAACGCGCCAGTGTTATGCATCGCATCGATTATGAGGGCATAAAAAGGAAGCCGGGCGAGTTTCAGTTTGTAACATGTAGGCTAACGTGGCTCATTAAGCATACTTTTACTAACTTCATTCTGGTGGTGGTATAGAATCAACTACTTGGTCCTGGCATAAGTATGAACCCATGTTGTCACACTGCACCAGTTGTTGGCGCACTGGTGTTTGTTTCTGTTAGAGCTGAGAGTATGATCGCCCCAGTTTTCTGTCAAATGTCGTAATTCTTTCTTTTGTTACTGATTATTACTACTTATTGACATTACCCTCCACATTGCCAGCCGCCCGCCCTCTTTCGTTGCTATCGTGTGAAAAATGAAAATGCTCTCACTTAGATATATACGTAACTGAAGGCCGTGCTACGCCCGGGTGTGTTGGATGCGCTGTCTGCCACATTGGTATGGTTTGTTCGCGCATGTATATGTCGGAAGTTTCCTCAATCAAATTTTTGCGCACACAAGCGCTGATAGCGGTAGTAATGTCCAAGTTTTCATTTAACTTACAAAGTATTATTTGTTGCGATTAACTTGGCTAATGGGATTAACCTTTCCCTGGCGGCCTTTCCCTGGTTGAATGATATCACTACTTTGAACTTGGAAACTTGGCGGCTTCTCTTATGCCAGTTTTGGTTTTAGCTTGATATCACAATTTTTGTAGGACTGTGAACATACAAAAGGTCACACCGTCTTACCTTCATCTCTACTTTTTTTTTTTCTGGGGGAATTTTATGTCTATACATTTTTACATTTGTCATTGCCCAATTAGCCATTATATCAACCAAACTGACACGGTTTGGTTTATTGTACGGTCATGCTTCACATGCTTAAGTTCTTCATTCTCATTTTTGCACATGCTGGCTAGCAAACGTTAATTTTCGTTCGCTTTGCTCACTTAATCAGCGTATCCTCTTCATTAGCTCCACCCAAGGTTAAAGTTAATCTACGAAATTAAGCTGGAATTGCACACTCAATCAGCGCATCCCTTTTCAGTTGTTTTGATTATCCCACGCCTTTACCTTATATTTTTGCACAATTGTCACAGATTTCGGCGGCCGCATTGGGATTTACCCTCGATATGATGCGATTGCAAACACATACGCCACGTGTACCATAAAGCGTTCACTGTTACTAAAACATCAGACCACAAAGCATTTTGTTATTTGGTTATTAGTAAAGGCGGTAGCCTTTTCTGTAAAGTTTGACTTCGGTCTCCCATGTTAAAGCCAAAATTTCTATGCTTAATTTCAGTCCGTCGTCTTTCAACACTTTCCAATGAAATTTCGTATATGATCTTTGTGGGACTTGGCAACACGTGTACCAACTTTGATTAATTTCTGATTTGTCACATTGGAGATCTGGACTTCAGCTGGAAACGTGAGTTTCATTTTTGTCTTATACGGTGAGGATGATTGACTTCTTTGGACACGTTTATACAATGGTCTCTACAGACAGAATCATTTGCCTTAGAAAGTTGGTTCTTGGCTCATTTGAAATATCTACTTCCGGAGATGTGCCCTTCATAGAAATAGAAATTTCAATTAGTCGTCCCGTTCCAGATATACGGGGCCCTGAACGATCCGTTTTATTGTCATACATTGTTTTAAACATTGTTTTTATGCAACAATGCCCATTAGCAAACGCCAGACGGAAAGCGTAAGTAAATGCTAACAATGCTGGTAAGACAACAATTTACCCGCGCGTTAAGAGGAAGCATCATCCTTATTAGGAATCGATTTATATAATGATTTCTCATCATTCTCCTGTGTTAAAGCTAAAGTGTCCGTTGCCCATTTGGCTTGCCGTCCTATATTACAAATACGGACAAAGCCACTGATAGATAGCTGCGGACAAACCAACTTCTAAAAAAAAGACTTACACTGAATGAGCGAGCGAAATTCAGTGCATTTGCGACGAGTGCAGACAATAAACTTGATACGCCAATGTATCACGAATTAGAAAACAAAAACGAGCTCTTTTGATGTTTAAGGTGGTAAGGTTTAACTGATCCGAAGTCAAAACAGCAATGTAACACAAATAAACTCTCCTGTAAAGTTTAGTCCACAGACCGCAGTGTTCCTGTACGGTTTAGTCCACGTGAAACCTTACTGCTGTTTTCAACCATTAGACACGTAAATAAAATCAAAACAGTTTCCCAACTTTCAAAATTGTTGTAAGAATAATATAGTGCATAATGTAGGCTACACACTCGCCTACTTTCGGGGATAAATTTTTCATCATTATTCTAGTCCGGTCGTCTCCTTTCCGTTCATCCTATTGATACATACACCAGTTTTTAAGATTCATATTGAAGACTTCAGGACTGGTATTTTATTTTCAACGATATTTCCAGGATTTCAGGGAGTCGCACGAACCCTGAATTAATTAATCTGTTGGTCTGTACTAAGCACACTAAAAGTATGATTTTTACGGTTTTTCAGCCATTTTAGTCATTTTAGCCAAGTAAAAATGAATCAATCAGACATATCGTGTTCTAAAGTAAAAACTGTAAAAACATGTGAAGTAAGGTTCACATGGACTAAACAGTACACAAACACTGCAGTCTGTGAAACCTTACATGAAAGTTTATTTGTGTTACTTTGCTGTTTTGACTTCGGATCAGTTAAACCTTACCTTAAACATCAAACGAGCTCGTTTTTGTTTTCTAATGAACATAAACCTCGTTGGCATTTAGATGTTCGTATTGTTGCGCAACCATCATCTAACGTACATCCCTTTATTCTTACGCAATCCACGGCAACGTAAATTATTGATTATTTTGTCCTTTGTTACTGTTCAGCTTTTTAGTTCGTTCTGGCTTTTACAAGAAATCTAAGGACCAGGGTTGATTGCCCAACCCATTGTTGCTTGAAATCTTTGGTTTTGTAGCTTTGGGGCGCATGGCATAAGGCTGGGGCCTTAATTAAAAAATGCAGAATGGTTGCAACAAGGGAAAAAAGAACAAATTTAAATTCCTTTGTTGCGAATATCAAAACACTCCCACGCATTTGTCCTGCTTCCTACAAATCCAAACCAACAAAACGATCGTGTGTAGGTCACTATGCCATCGTGCGTACAAACGTTTAGCTCGGTGGGCCTTCCCGATTTTTCGCTAGCCATGAGCAAAGAGTCTATGGGATTTAACATAGCAAAAACGTTAATGCCTACTGACTACTTAGCTACTAGCAAGACACTATGAAACCAAAAGTGGTAAAAAGCTAACATCATAATTTGCTAGCGGGGAAAGCGATGAGGAGGAGAATTTCAGGATCTGGGCAAATGTGGATCGGTTCAAACACCTCTGCACCATTGTTGCAATAAACGGCAGTGTTAGAGCATTGTTGCCTAACTATCGTCGAACATATTTGTACAACAACGATTGCATTGTTAGTTACCGAAACATTGTTGTAATAGTTTAACGAGCCATTGTTGGCGGGGATCATGGCCCGCACCAAGGATAATTAGTAACAGACTATCAGGACCCGCGCATGCTGCATGGTAGATCGAGTCTTCCGGTGTTTGGTCTTCTTAGGAGAGTAAATCGCGTATGCAATATTTCATTCATTAGTAGACTGATCCTTTAGTTTAAATCGCCCTTCCTCTTCCCCTCCTTTTGTGCTCCCCCCCTCTCCCCGGCCCCCTCTGAAAGTTAATCTCCGTGATTGTCTCCCGAGCATAGCCTTAATCCTTCAATTTTACTCTCCCTTCCTCTTCCTCCCCTTTTATGCTCTCCCTCCCGGCCCCCTTCTGCAAGTCTCCCGGTCATAGCCTCTCCCGGTGTTCGGTCTTCTTAGGAAAGTCTATCACGTTTGCAATATTTCATTAGTACACCCAGACCCAGAAAAGACGCATACTTGTGTTTTACTGAATGCTAAAAAACCGTATCACTGAGAAAGTCAGCATTCAGTACGCAAGCAAGGTAATCTCCGTGATTGTTTCCATCAACTTAGAAACAATTCACTTCGGCACAACGCATCACCAAATTGTTGCAACTAATTTTCCTTCATTTGCTCACGCATTCAAAGATTATTGCCGTCCAGTTTAAAACAATTCAACTTCGCTCTCCAAGTTTGCATCTACGAAATAATTCCATCGTATCAGGTTGCCGATTTCGAGGCCCCTCCAAAAAAACACCATATCGTCGTTTTGTTTAAAGTTGTCCGCTTTTAATTGATACATGGATTCGTTTTTTTTTAGCTCAACAACGAAAGTCAAAAAGTCAAAACCTACAGCCCGTTAACAATGCCACAATCATTGTTGCAAGGTAGCAATGATTCGCGACGTGCATCGTAATTGTAGTCAACTATAAAGGGATTGCCGCACGTGTTTTTATAGTAATTTATTTTCACTTTCGCTTCCTTACTTTTGCCAGAATGAGTATCAAGACACACGCTAGTGTGTCGCCCACCAAGATAAAACGATAACATCCAGATAAAATGTATATATAAGCATGGTGACCACTAGACACATTGTGCCTTTGCAGCAAAGGGAGTTTGGCTGTTTTCAGCCATCTGAGGATAAATAACAATGCGACAGAAAAGGCTGAAACTTGTTGGGTCGGGAAACTTTGGTCGCCTGACAGCATGAAAGTCACTATTAAGGACACAGCTTACCGTTTTTTTGTTGAAAAAATGACGTGAATAACGTTGATATTTGCCTAATTACTTACTACTTACTACTTAACTACTTTCTAACTACTCGTAACGCTTTTTTTTGTATCGCGAAAATAAATTCTTCCATGCGGTGAATAAAGCTGGTTCTTAGCTCATTTTATAGGTATTGATTGCTACGAAGATGTGCCCTTTTCATACGGTACTTTCTAATTAGGCCGTGTCAGTCTGACTCAGCGGTAGGACCTTGGTCTTTGATTTCAAAGGTCCTGGGTTCGATTCCCCGCTCAGGCAGTCATATATAACATATAAGTCCAAAAGGCAACGTAAATAGGTTTGCATCCATATTTATTTGACCTCTCTAATTGGTCAAGTGGTTCAGTGGTTAGTGAGCTCCAAACGACCAAATTGATTGTTTTAAACATTGTTATTAGGCAACAATGCCAAACTGAACATTAAATAAATCCGTGCGTTTACAAGGAGATACTTCAGTACTAATAAATAAGTCCTAATTATTTGAAAAAAGATGACTGCTGTCGTCAAAATCTAACGACAGGTAACAAAAAAAAGAAATGGACCAGAAAACTAGATTGGTGTTTCCATCTCATAATTTCTAAAAAAAAAAAAAAAAAAGGGTTTCATCAATTTAGACCAAAAAAAATCTGATATCTACCCCAAAACAAAGTTGTCAAGGATTCCCGCCAAGTTCTTCGGCCGTGTGAAGTCGCGATATCAAACGCTAAGCTCTTTCGTCAAGCTTATCCCACCAACTAAGACTTCAAACGTTAAATGAAATAATTGGAAATTGCGCAGTAAGCAATTTTCATTTATTTCATTTAACCTTCGAACTTTTACTCAGTGGGAGCTTGGCGAAAGAGCTTGGCGCTTGATATCACGACTTCTCACGACCGAAGAGATTGGCGGGAATCCTTAACAAGTTTTGTTTTGGGGTAGTTATATTAGTAGCCTAGTGGAAAGCCCGAACAAAGTTTGGGCAGAAATCAATGTGTGGTCATAATGTGTCGTCTCTTCCCCTACTAAGTCACGTATCCTACCAAATCTTTTTTTAACCCTATCGGTAACCTCTGCCCCCCCCCCCCACTTGTCTACCTGTCTTTCTGCCCTCCCCCGATCTCTGTCTATTCTGCCTGCGTTAGTTTAGGCTAGTCCCTTCTATTCCTGTGCAACCCCACACACAGATCCTCTTTATCCTGCTGGCCGTCTCTGTCCTCCGCTCTTTCCCCCTCCCCCAACAATGATGTGTCGCAAATCTTCCATCCTTGAGCAATTTTTTCGGGAAATGGCAACAAAACTGTGGCCGGGGAAATAACTATGCCGAATTAATTATAATTAAGCGTCACTACGCGTAAAACGTTTCACCAACACATTACAGTACAATCTCTTCGCTTCCAAATTACAGCAGGAGGAGGAATGCAAACCCCCCCCCCCCCCCAAAAAAAAAACCCAAAAAAAACAAATACATGGCCCAGCCACGTTGCGCCAGTCTCTTCTCTCTTACGCAAGCTGGCCGCCAACCCCAACCCCTCATTTCCACCATGTAGCGCCAATCTCTTTTTTTTGCATTTGTCAGAACAGAGGCAAACGAAAATTACAAACACGAAGAGCAAACGTGAATCGAATATGAACTGTGAGCAATGGTAAGCAACCTCAATCGGCCTTGGTTTTCCACAAAGTCTTTATCTGCGCCAACAACAGATGGTGCAGAGGTGTTTGCCCAGACACCCGAAGTAAGCCCGAACTAAGTTCGGGGGTTGAGTGGAGAATTGTCTTTTTTTTGTTTATTTGTATTGCTTTTCTCAAGTGTGTGCACCATATCAGAGGTCATGGCATTAAAATACTTACCGCACCGAGTGAATTTTACTTGGTCAATGTTTCCTTGAAAACTAGAGTTTTTCGTCATTTTCCTTGATGCGGGCCATGAACCCAGCCAAGAATGGCTCGTTATACTATTACAACAATGTCTCGGTTAGTAACAATGCAAATAGTTGTACAAATATGATCGACGATGGTTCGCCAACAGTGAGCTAATACTTTACTTTTTACTTTTATTTTATACATGATCCTACGGACCTTGAGTCATTCGCTCAATTCTAAACCTTACAACTACGACTTCAACTACTTAAATCTAACAACCATAACCATAATTCCATCACATTCAAGTTCACCATAGATCACCCCCCTACCACTGGTTGAACCTTGGCGTCTGCTTACAGAATCTCACTACTTGTCGTAGGGCGGATACAGTCCCTGCATCGTGCGAGGAGGCACCCAGAATTTTCCTCAGTTCGGCTCCCCAATCCTCCAGTACCCGGCCCCGAAAATTTGCCCAGAGGTGACACACCAGAAGGAAGTGCTCCACTGTCTCGGCCTCTGTATCACACCTGCAGACCGGAGTGGGACTGAGGCCCAGCCGGTGCTTACGAGCCCTCAATAGCACATGGCCAGTCCTAAGTCTGGACAACAGTGCTCCGTCCCCCCTAGGAAGTACATCCAGACCACACGGATGACAAACGGTCGGGTGGAGATCGTAAAGAACCCTGCCAACTCCACTATCATCCCACTCTTTCTGCCAGTCCCTTGTGGTCACCCACTTCAGAACTGGGAGGAGGTCCCTTGGAGTAACTGGAAATGTCACCGTGTTGATTCTCTCCTCAAATCCCCGTCTAGCCAGTCCGTCTGCCACCTTGTTCCTAAAGTGGCCAGTGTGGCCCGGCACCCAGCACACAGCCAACCCTGACCCCCCGCTGCGTGACACTCAGCAATTTCAAGCCGATCTCAACAACGAGGGGGTGACTGACATCCAATTGCGTGTATGGAGATTGAAGCAACCGGATCCCAGCCGCCGAGTCCGTCAGCACCGGGAACTGTCTCAACTGCAAATCTAACCCAATATCCAGTGAGACCGACAGTGCTATCAATTCCCCAATGAAGACTGATGGGAGGCACTTAAGATAGTAGCTGTATTCCTGCCGTAGGTCGGGAACACATACTCCCGCACCTCCCTCCCACACACCACTGAAAAACAAGGCATCACAACAGATATCCACCCAGTCAGAGCTGTCCCCTGCCTGCTCCGAACAGGCCAAAAGAGGCAAAACCTCCCCACACCAAGCCCATGGGTGCCCACCACCCACGACTCTCAGAGCCGGGAAGGCACCCAGACCACACTGTTGTAGCAAAGTAGCACCCAACCCAAAGCTCCGAGAAGCTAACGAGTCCACGGGCTCAGTGCTGAGTAGGAGACCAAACGCTTAGCTACCGGATAATTGGCACCTCTGGCAATCGCCCTGAGGCACAAGGCAGTCAGCGACTCTCTTCCTCTGATTGGCAGCGGCACCTCTCCGGCCTCAATATGCAGGCACTGGGGTCGAGGGCAGGCAGCCAGTAGCTGTGCGCAGGCAGCCATTAAGGGCTACCTGTACCCTCTCCATAGCCCATCTCGAGCCAAGCAGGAAGGGAAGGTGGAAATCCACGCAGGACCGGATGTACATTAGCCCAATACAACGTCATTATGACCGACCTCTTAGCTACCGACTTATTGGAGGCCACCGACTTGAGGACCCCATCACAGGTAACAATTTTTTCCCTAACGTCATTCGCGTTCTCCATCCACGAGAGTTGTGGATCGAGCCTATAACCAAGGTAGCGTACACTAGTGGTTGCTGTCACAACTGAGATCCCCACCCGAATACTGCCATCAAGCCTCCGCCCACGTGCTAAAATCATCAGTTCCGTCTTTGGTGCAGACAGGGCCAAGCCCTGCTCTGCTAGGAGAGTGACTCCCCTAACAAAAAATGTCCTCAAGCTTCGACAGAATACGACCAACATCAGCGTCAACCACCCAAACAGCAGCATCGTCCGCATATGCCACTATGGAGCCGAGCAGGCTGAGCTCTTCAAGCACGGCATTGATCGCCACTGCAAAAAGAGTTGGGCTTAAGCAACTCCCTTGCGGCAGGCCTCTACTCGTGGACTTCACACCAGACCAGAAACCACCGACCCTCGTGGCGAAATCTCGGACATCCAGCAAAGCAAGGATGGCCTCACCCAATTTCTCGCTGGCTCCCATTGACTGCAGAGCTGGCTTGACCCAGGCGACATCCACCATATCGTAAGCTGCCTCGATATCCAGTAAGGCGACTGCAGCAATACAATTGTCGGCCCACGCTTCGCTGATCCCAGACTCCAGGTGAAACATGGCATCCTGAGCCCCCCTTTGTTTTCGGAAACCATACTGAGCGTGGTAAAAACTGCCTGACTCCTCCAGAATTCTATTTAGTCTACCAACCGGAATCCGCTCGTATAATTTCCTTGCACAGGAGAGCAGGGCAATGGGTCTGTAACTTGTAACCTGTGTTCTTGACTTCCCCGTCCCTAACACTGGTGTGAGAATAGAAAATTTCCATGTCGCAGAGACCTCCCCTCCATCAAAGCAGTCCTGGAACACAGCAAATAACTCACTGAGACCCTCTTTACTCAGACCCTTCAGTTGCCCATTACTAATACCGTCAATACCAGGAGCCCCACAAGTTTTACAGGCCTCGAGAGCTGCCTCAAGCTCCAGCAGAGTCAGCGGGGCATCAGACTCTGGCGGACCAGACCAACGGCAGACCGAAGGAGGCGGCCCCTTAAGAGAATCATATACGTGCGAGAAGTTCCCGTTGAAGGCTACCGCCATTGCAATTCCCTTCAAAACCTGCCCTGCATCATCACGGACCCACTCCACTGACGCAACAATGCCACAGAGGTATTTGTTCAGATCCCCAAATTGTGCTCATTGCTTTGCTCCCCACTAGCAAATTATGATGTTAGATGTATACATTCAGTCTCACGAAAAATGTAGTTTTCAAGGAAATATTGACTAAGTAAAATTCACTGCCAGTACTTCAATGCCATTACCTCTGATATAGTGCACACACTTAAGAAAAGCAACACAAATTAAAAAAAACAATTCTCCATTAAAAGCGCCGGTCTTTGCCCAGCAAACACCTCGGCGCCATCTATTGCCGCCACCTCGGATAATTGCGTTGCCAAAACTAAGGCCGATTGAGGTTGCTGAGTTTAGCTGACATGAATGTTCGGTGTTGCCGTCTGCTGGTGGATATTGTACAGGCGTAGTGTTGCGTAGTTATAATTTTTTGTATTACTCCGTCCCTGAGTGGCCGGCCGGTGGTGTAAGTGGTTTTTGGTGGGCGGGTTGTATTGGATGGGAAGAGATTGGTGCTACGTGGTGACAAGGAGGGGTTGGGGTTGGCGGCCAGATTGTGTAAGAGAGAAGAGACTGGCGCAACGTGGCTGGGCTCGTCTTTTTTTTCCTGGGGGGGAGTGGGGGTTGCATTCCTCCTCCTGCTGTAATCTGGTGGCGAAGAGATTGTACTGTAATGTGATGGTGGATCGTTTTACGCAGAGTGACGCTTAATTGTAATTAATTCGGCATAGTTATTTCCCCGGCCGAAGTTTCTTGCCATTTTCCGAAAAGATTGCTCAGGGTTGGAAGATTTGACACCCATGATTGTTGCGGGAGGGGGAGAGAGACGGCCAGTAGGGAAAAGAGGATCTGTGTGTGGGGTGACGGAGGCAGAATAGACAGAGATCGGGGGAGGGCAGAGAGAAGACGGGGGGGGGGGGGGGGGAGAGAGCAGGTTGTCGATAGGGTTAAAAAAGGATTTTGTAGGATAGGGGAAGAGACTAGCCTTGGTCTTATTTTGTCATGCTGCTTAGTTATTGAGACCAGTAGTTTCGGGCTTTTGTGACCACACATTTGCTTCTTCCCGAACTTTGTTTGGGCTTTCCATTAGTAAATAAATAAAAAGTTAAAATAAAAGCCAAGTTAATCGCACCGACTAATAGTTCGAAAGTTAAATGAAAACTAGAAAATTGCTACTCGCGGTAGCAATGTTCCAGTTTTCATTTTACGTCCAGAGTATTATTCGGTGCGATTAAGTTGGCTAATAGGATTAACATTGGCGGCCTTTTCCTGGTTGAATGATATCAATACCTTCAAAGGCCGATCCTTTTTGGAAACTTGGCGGCACTTTACACCAGTTTTGGTTTTGGGTGGATATCACAACTTTCACAGGACTGTGAATGTACAAACGGTTCCACCGTCTTATCTTCATCTGTACTTTTTTTCTGGAGAAGTTTTATATCTATAATTTTCACATGGATAATTTTTAAATTTACCATTGCCGTTAGATTAGCCATTATATTAGCCAAATTGACACAGCTTAGTTTATTGTACGAACATTCTTCACATGCTTACGTTTCTTCAATCCCACATACTGACTAACAATGGCTGATTTCGTTCTCTTCGTTCACTCAATCAGCGCATGCCCTTTAGTTGTTTTGTTTATCCCTGCATCTTCCCTTTACTTTTAAAGATTTCGGCAGCATTAGGATTTATTTCTGTATATTAAGATATGCTTTTAGTTGCTTGCAGTTGATAGACACATGTAACTTAGGACTGTGAATATACAAAAAGTCTGCGCGCCGTCTTATATATTCCGCTCTACCTTTTTTTTTGATGAATTTTATGTCTATAAGTACTTAGCCGTTACATCAGCCAAATTGAGAATTTTTGTCATTTGCTCTCTTCGTTCAAATTTAGTCATGCAGAAACCCCCGAAGGTCACTATTACTAGAACAGCAGAACGCAAAACATTTTATTTTCGGGTTATTAACAAAAAACCCGTTAGCTCGTGGATGCTCGTATATTGTTGCGTAACCATCATCTAACGTGCATCCTTTTATTCTTATGCAATCCGCAGCAACGTTAATGTTTTCTTATTTTGTCCTTCGTTACAGTTCAGTTTTTAGGTCTTCCAGGCTGTTACAATCATCTAAGGACCAGTGTTGATTGTTCAAGCCATTATTACTTGAAATCTTTGGTTGCAACTTGGAAAAGAAACGAAATTTAAATTCTCAGATGGCGAATTTCAAAACCCTCCCACGCTTTTGTCCTGACCCCTACAACCCCCAAACCAACAAAAGGACCATGCTCAGATCACCATGCTGCCTTGTGCACAAGTTAAGCTACGTAGGCCTTCTCAATTTTGCGCTAGCCGTGAGCAATGAGTCTATGGGATTTAACATGGGGCCAGCGTTACTAGTAACTAGCTAGTCAGTAACATAAAAACAACGTTATTGACGCATCTTTCTCTCTATGAATGGTGGACACTCAGCCTTTAACTTTCATTTTTTCTTTATCTCTGTACCTTCCCCTTACATTTACCACAATTTGACAGAGGTCTGTCGCATTGGGATTTATCTTCAACATGACAAAATGCTTTTAGTTGCTTAGAGTTAACAGACACATGTCTGCTAGTGAGGCCACGTGAATCAAATATTTTATTAGGGCCCTGGCCCTTGGCCATGCGCCCACCCTAAGTCTAAGTACAAGTACATGCTACACCGTGTATACACCAGCTACTGTTACACCATCTATACACCTCGTACCGATACATCATCAATTCTTCTACATCAGAGACCCAGCTTAGATAGTTCACTTTCGCGGCGTTCACAAAGCCTGCTATTGCAGATCAAATCTTGATGCACACACGCCTATCACTACTCCGTAACAATGCCTGGAGTGTCATGCACCCTCCTACCTTCTTGTGAAGCTCCCTGCGGGCTCCCAGATTCTGGGGCAACACTAATAAATTTAAATTTTAAAATTCAAATCGTAATAATGTGGAAAAGTTGGTCTTCGACCTCCTAATCACTATCACTAAAGGAAAAATTTCTAAAATAATTTTTTGAGGTGCCCACTGGGCCTAAAGTTTAACATTATAAGTCAATGAGAAAAATCGCTAATTCCGCAAAAGTGATTTTTCACTAGTTTAAAATATTTGCTTTTTACATTATCTCATTTTGTACTCTCAGAGACCATCAAATTGAAGCCAAAATCAAAAACATTTTTTTTTCTTCCAGAAAACAATGCGAATTATCGGCCATCAAAATAGGAAAAAAAAAAGGCATTGTTATCGATTTTACGCCTTGAATCGCCTTGTATCACGATAAATGTAAACAACGTAGCCAAAGAAATTATATTCACGTCCAATTCACAAACTGTAAAAACAAAGCAAAATAAACAAAGACATAAACTGGTAAAGAGGCCACCAAGTTGAGGGTGGTTCGGCCCTTCAATGGAGTGATATTAACACTCCTAAACTAACTAAATAAAACAAATTACATCGAAATTAAAACCAAACCAAAAACCTATAAAGAGGTGACTAAGTTGAGAATGGTTCGGCCTCTAGGCAAAAGGTAGTAGCAAAATGTTGAAAACCAATTTTTTGTTGACATGGCACTTTATTACTCATCTGCACTGTAGTGGAGTTGAGTCTAATACACAATTTTAAAA